>MKYO02000672.1:642039-671749 GCA_002013955.2 Citrus medica | reverse complement strand
ATCGGACAGGAAAATTATTAATTGCTTCTGAATTTCTGCGGCCGAGCGATGACATTGACAGTAAATGGGATTGGATCACATAAAGGACGTTGGTCCCATAACTCTCCCAAAAAAAAATATGATAAGGCCCATGTGAGCGGCTCGAGATAGTAAATATGACAAAATTTGAAAGAATTTGTTAGATTACACCAAAATTTGTTTGGTGGACAATAACTATGGAAAACGACTCCACTGCCCATCATTAATTATTTTGGATCGGGCTGGAGAAATAACAATTGTACTTCTTAAACAAAACTTTTTTGGAACTATCATTTCTACACAATTCATATCGACTACGAAAACAGTCGACAATATCTTGACTCTGATATCTAAATCGTTTATTGTATTCATTATATAGTTTTTCTAGAGAGAATAAAATATAAAACTTATAAATTAATATTAATTATAAAATATAATATAAATTATGTAGATAGAATATAAGATTAATAAATAAAATATAAAATTAATTAATTAATATAGGAGTGATAAATTAGTATATCACTGATAAACAAAATAAAAACTTATAAATGTAACATTAAACTTGAGAATCAACATTAGGTGTAAAATAAAATATAAATTATGTAAATAAAGTATAAGACTTATAAATGAAAGGTAAAATAAGTAAATTAATATAAAAGTAGTAGATTGATGTATGAAACAGATAAATGCTCGTTTAGTTTCTATGTTTTAACTTAAGCATCTATTTAACCCTTATATTTTAAAAAATGCCCGAAAACATTTGTCAAGTTAAATATGTTACATTCTTAACCTTAAATTTTCTTAACTTTTATAGTATTATCCTTACAATAATATTCTTGACATTAATTAATTTATCTTTAAAAAAGTTAATTTTAGTAAATTAACCAAAAATTAATTATTAGCAAAGTAACCAATAAATAGCAACATGAAAAGAACTAGTATTTTTTGTATCCGTGCAACAATCTTGCTAATAATTATTATAAATAAATTTTATATTAACCAACTTAAAACAATGTTTAATATCCTTCCAACAATCTTACTAATAATTATTGTATAGAAAACTAATTTACCAAATTAATCATAAAAATAAAATAGTAATATAAATATTTGGGTAAATTTTTATATTACTTGTAAGGCTAATTTGATAAATTATCATTAACATCCTAAAAAATATTGTTGTAAGAAAATTTTTGTAAAAGAAAAGAAAAAAATAAGGGTACGAGAGTAATATATTTAATAGTAAGGATGTCTTGATGTATTTTTTAAATATAAGGATTAAAAGAATAGTTAAGTTAAAATATGAGGATTAAATAATAATTACTCACTAATTTTATAAAAACAAAATAAGAGGTGTTTTATAAGAGAAATAGAGGGGTGCCAGTAACATCACTCTTTTATTTTTTTTTAAATGAAAACAAGAACCAAAATATCAAAAGACAATGTGAAATGAGTTGTGCTGGGCTGCTAGCCAATACTTGGGCGAGTAATGATATTTAACCCCACCAACCTACATTTCTCACTTAACCCCATTGTAAATTTTAAAATAATTATTCTTTCTGAATATACCTTATCTAACACCCATTTTATCCTTATTATATATTTTAACGTTTTTCGTGCACCCCCATCATATAAAACTTGAAGAATTTACTCGTTAACTTTGAGAACTATGGAACGATTTCCTTATTTGTTGGGATTCACTCAGAATTTTGTTTCAGTGAATGCTAATTTCATAGGTGGTTTCCATGCTCTAGTTGAAGAAAATTTTGCTAGTTTTTAGGCATAATATATTGGGGAATGAGTCCAAGTTGATTGAATTAGAGAGTTGACAATGATGGCGAGGGGAGTTCCAGGAAGTCTTTGGTTTCCAGACCTAGGACTTATCAAGGAAAGCTCGGTCCCTCAGCCTCATCCTTGGGCCGGGTATTCAGCCGGGTCCCATGCAAGTCTAGGCCGAGCAAATATTCTTAGAGGTCAGACTCACTCGCTCATCAAAAATTTGATAAGTGTTTATTTTTATTTTTTATTGAGATCTACAGTAACAATTTCGTCTCCTTGTTTCTACAAGTAAATGAATATTTTTCCACCCACTACTTTAAACATATTTACACTCATTTGCCATTTACTTTTCTGTTCAAATACTAAATTACCCTTCTCTTTTTGTATAGTTTCTTCAACACACTACCTTTTCACCTGCTCTTTCGTTCTCACTTTTAACAGCACCATACGAATGGAGAGCACTGGTGTGTGAAAGTTTTAATATGAAAATATAGTCTCCGCTGCCACAAACGATGTTATCATTTGCCATTCACTTTTTTGTTCAAACACAAAATTGCCCTCCTCTTTTTGTTTGCTAGTAAAAAATTCTGAAAAATCATACAACCCAAACTATTACACCCCTGCACTCCCAACTATTCAATTGAAACAATTTCAATTTATAAATTTCATTGTCCCAAATAGTTCTTAGAGTACAGTTCTATTACAAAAACAAGAACAATCAACAAAATTTACAATTACTTACAATGGCACAATTTTTTTTTTCAAAGAACATTGATCACAAAAATAGTTCTTCTTTGTGGATTGAACAATTATCCATTGGAGAACAAAACCTTGCCGTTGCCTTGAAAGCTTCTTTATAATTTTAAAGTGTCCAGAGGTCTTATTGTTTGCATATATTCCAACCTATACACATAAATAAATGTCATAAAAACATTAATAATAAATTATAACAATCAATAAATATTTAAAGAAGGTATTACCATCATTAAACATTGTTGATTTAGAACCAACATCTGATAAATATTCACCAGAAAAATTCTTCAAAGATGCATAATTTTCATGTTGGTCAATTTAGATTTATTCGATATAAGTTCCAATAAATACAAAAAATTAATATATGATAAATCGCAATATAATATATGTAAAAAATAAAATAATATAGTGAACATACTAGTTCTTGCAAGCAATCTTGTGTATCACAAAGATCAATAAAATTCTCATCCCTTATGGCTGAATGTTCCTGGGACTAAAAATAGAAAAATTGAAGCTATTAAATATAAATAAATTTCTCATAACTACAAAAAGAAATGTAACATAAAATTTTTTATATAACAAACCATTATTTGAGAGGAATTTTTGGTCCCAACATTCTTTAGAACCTTTGAAAAAAAAGATGTTATCATTAATAAATAAAAATATAATAATTTAAATGTGTCATTAACAAAACACACACACACACATATATATATTAACTAACCTTTCTCGATTTGGTGTTGAGTATTCTTTTCTTACATTTCTCAATTCCTTTCTTCATTCTTTTAGGAGCTCCTTTCGTACTTGATATTTGTGGATCAAGTATTGAGATATCATCCAACAAATTACCATCAATATTTTCCTTGTCAACTTTGTAAGCCCCATCCAATTCAACTTCATGTTCTTTGAGAGAACGATTCACCCTTATACATTTTTCCAATGCATCTTGTAATGCACAGTATGCAATATTGAAACTCCCACTGGATAATGAGCCTTCCTCACTCAATTTTGTAGCTTGATAAAATAATTTGTCGAAACGTTGTTTTTTGAACTGTATTCCCTTTGGAATATTACTTGTAGAACTTGTAGAATCCAAACTCTCTGCATTCTTACTCCATCGCTTTAATATGTAATGAGGTGGAATATTAAAAACACCAAGGGATTGAAGAACGCATAGTACATGCCTACAAAGAAATCCATTATACTCAAATAATCGACACAACAATTAATTTCTTGGCTCCTTACTTCCCAATTCACCATAAAAGCTACATTTTTCCCAAAATCTTTAACTTCAAAGGTTTTTATTGTGTCAACTTCCAGCTTTTGTTCTGAGAAACATGCTGATGCTCCTAAACTTCAACTTAAAATTTCTTGAAAACTTCATGTGTATAGATTGTGGACATTTGTTTCTCAAAGGGTGAAGGAGACTTTAACACTGGTTTCTTATGCAATGTAATGAAACTTGCATAAGCTTCCTTTTCTTGTCTATCTTGTAAAGCCATTTTGTATTGTTCAACAAATTCTTTCAATGATGTCTTCTTGCTAACATATTTGTCAAAAAAAGAGTTGATGCTTTCGGACCGTTGAGTTGTAGATAATCCAGAAAAGAATGTATCCCTCATGTAAGTAGGCACCCAAAACTTGCGATCTTCATATAATGATCCTAGCCACTCATTTCCTTCAAGCTCAAACTCTCCAATCATATTCCACCATTTTTTCTCAAAGTCCTCCAACCATGAGTTGTAAACACAGTCATTGAATATCCTCATAAAAGATTCATCTTTTTTTATCACATAGCTAAGTTTTTCGGGAATCTTCCTTAATATGTGCCATATACAAAACCGGTGTCGTGAATTCGGAAAGACAATAGAAATGGTTGCTTTCATAGCTTTGTCTTGATAAGTTAATATAGCAATTGGATGCTTTCCACCCATAGCCCTCAGCCATGTTTGCATTAACCAAACAAATGTTGACGTAGTCTCATCCGCAAGCAATGCACATCCAAGTAATATAGACTGAAACAATTATTCACACCAATAAAAGGAGCAAACAACATTCTATATTTGTTTGTAATATATGTAGTATCAAAGGAAACAACATCTCCAAAAATCTTATAATCCTCTCTACTAGTTGCATCCACCGAAAAAACATTTTTTAACCTCTGTTCTTCATCTAAGTCCACTGCATAAAAGAAATTAGGATTCTCTTCCTGCATTTGCGTAAAGTGGTTAAGCATTGCTCTAGCATCACCTAATTCTAATGCTAGTCGACGTTCTTTATCCAAATAGTTTCTAATATCTTTCTCCGTGTACCCAATATTTTCATATCCACTATCTTTTCTGGCCATTGCAGCAAAAATCTTATTTGTACCAACACCAACTGCATGCAACATATTAATGCTATGTGTATTGGAAAATGCAATACTTCTATGGCATGGAAAATAATGTGCATGGCTAGGATAAAGTTCATGGTTATGCTCTTTTATGAAATTTTGAACATACCACTTGCCACAAGAGTTTCTTTTGACATGCAACAAAGCTTTGCAATCTACTTTCAAACATGGTCGTTGATTGATAGCACTAGATTCCCGTTTTATTCCATACCTTGTACATGTGAACTTTGCATCAATAAATTCTCCCGATAACTTTGATCGACGGCTGGATTTCTTTGAGATACCAAACCCCATACACTTAGCATACCTTAGATAGAAAGAATATGAATCATCTTGTGTATCAAACACCAACCCAGTATAAGGCTCTAAATTCTTGCCATCTTTATCATCCACCGTGTTTTCATTCACCACATTTCCATCAATCACATTGCCGCACTCATCCAAATTTGTATTTAAATCAATCTGTAAATTCATGACTACCTAAAGATACAAAAAGAAAAATGCAAACAACAACAGTGTATAAATAATTTGCATTATAAATGCAAGCATTGATTTTCATATAAACTTACTGATTATTCAAACACAATTATAAATAATTAGTTCTTTAATAAATAAATACCAATTAACTTAATAATTTTCGTAATATAAAAAGAAAATAAATACACAAATTTTCTTCTATTATTATGCATTAAAAATAACAAATCATCATGACAGCTAATATATATAGCAAAAATGATAGTATTTTTAATTTTAAATAAATAATAAAAAATCCAATGTAATTTAGGTGATAGTATAAAATGTTATTTTATAAAAGAAAAGTTAACTGAATTTACCAGAATCAATTTCGCTAAACAACTCGTTTGTGGCAGCTGAGACTATATTTTCATATTAAAACTTTCACACACAGGTGCTCTTCATTCATATGGTGTTGTTTAAAGTGAGAACTAAGGAACAAGTGAAAAGGTAGTGTGTTGAAGAAGTTTTACAAAAAGAGAAGGGCAATTTAGTATTTGAACAAAAAAGTAAATGGCAAATGAGTGTAAATATGTTTAAAGTAGTGGGTAGAAAAAAATTCATTTACTTACAGAAACAAGGAGAAGAAATTGTTATATGTGGATCCCAATAAAAAGTAAAAGTAAACATTTGTCAAATTTTTAATGAGCGAGTGAATCAGTCGCCCATTTGGGCGACTGACCGTGGCACTCCTCTAAAAAGAATAGGTGTACGATGTTTCATAGAAAAAAGAGTGGCTATTAATTGTTATTTCTCTCTCTTTCTCCCTAACGATAACATGAGTTTTTAACTTTTATTTTAAAATTACTTTACTACAAAATTTTCTGAAAAAAAATTACCTACATGGTATGTAGACAAAATTAATCCATTTGATTGGGTTTGGTAATTAGTACTTAAACAATTGACCATGCAATTGACAAGTCACTTGAATGCATATACATACGCCCATTCTAAACAAAGTATTTTATTACTAAATTGGCCTCGAATAAAATTACCCATATCAATCCTTTGCATTTTCAAATATTAATTCAATGTCTTACAAAAGAGGCTTAATTCCATAATTACGTTTGAAACCATCCGTGACTGTCTAATTTAGTCACAAATTACAATGGTTTACATTCATTAAACTTTATGTTTTTTAAATATTACAAAGTATTGATAAATCATTGCAATCTCTAGGATCTACGATGTGCATCATTATTATAAGTTTTGAAAATAAAATGTTATTTACATTTTGAGCCAAATGTTTTGATATTTAAAATAGTGACAATAATTATAAAAATTCTTCATTTTAGTCCAAAATTTTGTAATTTTCTTTTCTGTGAATGCAAATTTGTAAATTATTTTATTTTTGTTTATTATACATTGATTATAGTAGGCCTTGTGTGCAGGTTAGGCTAAAGTAAAAAATCAATTTGTTAATTCGAATCATTAAGCAAATCGTTACTGAAAAATCAAACTAAACAAAAAAATCGATATTGAACCGAAAACGAACTATCAGTTCCGGTTCAATTTTTATTTTCCTTAAAGACCAAATGACATTTTTTGAATTTCAAACCCAAGCTAAAGTAAAAGTGAAATTTATCTAGATATCGAACCGAATCGAACCGATGCCCAACCCTAGCAAGTTTATTAAAAATCTTATGAATCCTAATTGATATATATAACATTAACCTTTATTTGGTTAATTGCAGTATGCATTTATATATTAATTTTCCTATAAAATAAAATAAAACTTCCTAATTGATATATATAACATTAAGCTTTATTTGTTTAATGAGTGATAATAGAGCCACAAACTCTTGTACAAACTTATCTTATACAAATTGATGTGACATTAATTTATTGGTTGAATGAAAATATAAAATAACAAAAGTAAATCATGTGGGCCAATAGATATTTAATTCAATTAATTTTATTATCCCACATCAGTTTGTACAAGAGTTTGTGGCGGTATCATTACTTTTGTTTAATTGTAGTATGCATTTATATATTAATTTTTCTATAAATAAAATAAAATTTTATAGATTATATGCAAAGTAAATATTAACCTATAAATTTAATTGATCACTAACACGTATACTTAAACATTAATGTTATAATCATAAATATTTTAACCTCTTTTTACAAGTTTATTAAAAGTCTTACGAGTCTTAACTAATGTATATAATAATTAAGTTTTATTTATTTAATCACAGTATGCGTGAAATGAGAATAAAAACCTTGTACAAGTAACATATGATGGATTATAGAGACAAAGAGAATATGGAGACTAATTACACAAGCCCAAAGCCGACCGCTCTATTGGTCTAGGCTTTAAAAAATATGAAATTATGATCTGTGATGAAACCAAAAATCAAGTGAAAGGGGTTGAATCTCTAAAGATGACAAAAATCGATAATACTTTTCACCAAATGATGACAAAAAAATATCTTGGAGGGTGAAGATATTAAGAAGATAACAAATGGGATCGCGGAGAGGGAAAAGAATATGGATGAGCAAAATAATAACAAGATATTTGAAATAGTAATAGGCTTCCTTGTGGTTATGAATGAGAAGCTGAGGGATGGACCAAGGAGAATATAAAGTAATTTATTGCGATGTTAGACTTGGATGACCTCTTTTACGATGTGCCATTTTGCTTGGTCAACAAATATGGTTGCTCTGATAAGGCAAAAGCCACATGTGAACAAAAGAGGACTGAATGAAATGTAGTCAAATAGATAAAAGAATCGTTAGTGGGTGAACATGTGGCTGATAGCTTTAGGTTTGAAGTTTGTCAAGATACGAAAGAAACTCGAACAATCATTAACACCATAATTGACAAGGTAAAGACTGGATCTATTAAAGTACCAAATTAGTAGAGTGCAAATCCATAGGCAGCAAGAGCGGGGACAACATCAAGGAAAGTAGGCCCGAATTTACTAAAGTATTAAAGTAAACATTAACTTATATACTTAATTGATCACTAACACGTATACTCAAAGATTAATGTTAAAATTCTAAATATTTTGACCTTATTTGGCAAGTTTATTAAAAGATAATAGATTTATTAGTTAGATGCCTGACCTAGCTAGAGTATTTTTCCTTTTCAATTTTAACGAACTCTAAATTGAGTCAATCATTACAACATGCAACCAAAACTTTGCTATATATAAAACACAATAATATAAATTAATTACATATATATTAACATGGACATACGCGAATTCTTACCTGTATGGAGTGGTGGCGGCAAATTCAATCCAATCAAGTTTTGAGCCTTACCACTTAAGAATTCTATCGTCGGAAACACCGGCGTACGGCCTTTCGCCATTGCATTAGAAAGCAAGGTTTTCGAGGCCAATTATTCCGGTCAGAAGCTGAAGCTTAAAAAAGTAAGTCAAAACTAGAAGAAACCGTAAGGGCAAGAAAGAAGAAAACGATGAAGAGAGAGTTTTTCATTATTGCAATGATAGAGCAGTGTATACTTTTTTGTTGTAGTCCAAAGCTTTTGTAATTTGTGGTGTGACACATTGATGCATATAGTACTTATACTAGTTGTCGTTTCCTAATACGTTTTTATTTAGCACTTTGATTTATTTGATTGATAGAGATTCGTATTGAATGTAAACTCAAATATTAACTAGACTAGGATAACGAAAACAATAGTAAAATAAAACTGTAAAGCAAACAAATCCTATTAAAATAGGAATTATGATCTTAAATTATTTTACTTATTTTTTTTTATCCCTTATCACCTTGTTACGTACGTGCAGACCATATTAATATTTTGACAAAATATACTTAATTGATTATTACACAATAATATAAAGTATAAAAGTAATTATTAACATATGTACTTAATTGATCACTAACACATATACTCAAATAATAATGTTAGAATCCTAATATTTTGACCTTTTTTTGGCAAGTTCACTAAAAGATTTACGAGTTTTCATTAATGTATATAACAATTAAGTTTTATTTATTTAATTATAGTATGCATTTATAGATTAATATTCCTATAAATAAAATAAAATTTCAAAGATTATATGCTAAGTAAACATTATATATATATGTATATATATATTGATCACTAACACGTATACTCAAAGATTAATGTTAGAATTCTAAATATTTTGACCTTTTTTGGCAAGTTTATTAAAAGATAATAGATTTATTTGTTAGATGACTGACCTAGCTGGAGTATTTTTCTTTTTTCAATTTTAACGAACTATAAATTGAGTCAATCATTACAACATACAACCGTAAACTTTGCTATATATACAACACAATAATATAAATTAATTACATATATATTAACATGTATATACACGAATTCTTACCTGTATGGAGTGGTGGCAACAAATTCAATCCAACCAAGTTTCGAGCCTTCCCACTTGAGAATTCTATCATCGGGAACACCGGCGTACGACCCTTCGCCATTGCAGTAGAAAGTAAGGCTTTCGATGCCAATTATTCCGGTTGGAAGCTGAAGGTTAAGAAAGTAAGTCGAAACTAGGAGAAACCGTAAGGGCAAGAAAGAAGAAAACGATGAGGAGAGAGTTTTTCATTATCGCAATGTGAGAGCAGTGAATACTTTTTGTTGTACTCCAAAGCTTTTGTAATTTGTGGTGTGATACATTGATGCCTATCGTTCTTATACTAGTTGTCGTTTCCTAATAGGTTTATATTTAGCACTTTGATTTATTTGACTGATAGAGATTAAAATTGAATTTAAACTCAAATGGTAACTAGACTAGTATAATGAAAACAATAGTAAGATAAAACTGTAAAGCAGACAAATCCTATTAAAATATGAACTATTATATTAAATTATTTTACTTGTTTTCTTTTATTATCCCTTATCACCCTGTTACGTTCGTGCATACCATATTAATATTTTGACAAAATATACTTAATTGATCATTACACAATAATATAAAGTATAAAAGTAAATATTAACATATGTACTTAATTGATGACTAACACGTATACTCAAATAATAATGTTAGAATCCTAATATTTTTGACTTTTTTTTGGCAAGTTTATTAAAAGATTTACTAGGTTTAATTAATGTACATAACAACTAAGTTTTATTTTTTTAATTATAGTATGCATTTATATATTAGTATTCCTATAAATAAACTAAAATTTCAAAGATTATATGCGAAGTAAACATTAACACACACACACACACACACACACACACACACACACACACACATATTTATTTATTTATTGATCACTAACACGTATACTCAAAGAATAATATTAGAATCCTAAATATTTTGACATATTTTGGCAAGTTTATTAAAAGATAATAGATTTATTTGTTAGATGTCTGACCTAGCTGGAGTATTTTTCCTTTTTCAATTTTAATGAACTCTAAATTAAGTCAATCATTACAACATGCAGCCGTAAACTTTGCAATATACACAACACAATAATATAAATTAATTACATATATATTAACATGTATATACACGAATTCTTGCATGTATAGAGTGGCGGCGCCAAATTCAATCCAACCAAGTTTTGAGCCTTCCCACTTGAGAATTCTATCGTCGGGAACACCGGCGTACGACCCTTCGCCATTTCAGTAGAAAGCAAGGCTTTCGATGCCAATTACTTCGGTGGAAAGCTGAAGCTTAAAAAGTAAGTCGAAACTAGGAGAAACCGTAAGGGCAAGAAACAAGAAAACGATGAGTAGAGAGTTTTTCATTATCGCAATGTGAGAGCAGTGAATACTTTTTGTTATACACCAAAACTTTTGTAATTTGTGGTGTCATACTATGATGCATATAGTACTTATACTAGTTGTCGCTTTTAATAGATTTATATTTAGCACTTTGATTTATTTGACTGATAGGGATTCAAATTAAATGTAAACTCAAATTGTAACTAAACTAGTATAATGAAAACAATAGTAAGATAAAACTGTAAAGCAGACAAATCCTATTAAAATATGAATTATTATATTAAATTATTTTACTTATTTTCTTTTATTATCCCTTATCACCCTGTTACGTTCGTGCATACCATATTAATATTTTGACAATATATACTTAATTGATCATTACAAAATACTATAAAATATAAAAGTAAATATTAACATATGTACTTAATTGATGACTACTAACACGTATACTCAAATAATAATGATAGAATCCTAATATTTTTATTTTTTTGGCAAGTTTATTAAAAGATTTACTAGTTTTAATTAATGTGTATAACAATTAAGTTTTATTTTTTTAATTATAGTATGCATTTATATATTAGTATTCCTATAAATAAACTAAAATTTCAAAGATTATATGCGAAGTAAACATTAACACACACACACACACACACACACACACACACACACACACACATATTTATTTATTTATTGATCACTAACACGTATACTCAAAGAATAATATTAGAATCCTAAATATTTTGACATATTTTGGCAAGTTTATTAAAAGATAATAGATTTATTTGTTAGATTCCTGACCTAGCTGGAGTATTTTTCCTTTTTCAATTTTAATGAACTCTAAATTAAGTCAATCATTACAACATGCAGCCGTAAACTTTGCAATATACACAACACAATAATATAAATTAATTACATATATATTAACATGTATATACACGAATTCTTGCATGTATAGAGTGGCGGCGCCAAATTCAATCCAACCAAGTTTTGAGCCTTCCCACTTGAGAATTCTATCGTCGGGAACACCGGCGTACGACCCTTCGCCATTTCAGTAGAAAGCAAGGCTTTCGATTCCAATTACTTCGGTGGAAAGCTGAAGCTTAAAAAGTAAGTCGAAACTAGGAGAAACCGTAAGGGCAAGAAACAAGAAAACGATGAGTAGAGAGTTTTTCATTATCGCAATGTGAGAGCAGTGAATACTTTTTGTTATACACCAAAACTTTTGTAATTTGTGGTGTCATACTATGATGCATATAGTACTTATACTAGTTGTCGCTTTTAATAGATTTATATTTAGCACTTTGATTTATTTGACTGATAGAGATTCAAATTAAATGTAAACTCAAATTGTAACTAAACTAGTATAATGAAAACAATAGTAAGATAAAACTGTAAAGCAGACAAATCCTATTAAAATATGAATTATTATATTAAATTATTTTACTTATTTTCTTTTATTATCCCTTATCACCCTGTTACGTTCGTGCATACCATATTAATATTTTGACAATATATACTTAATTGATCATTACAAAATACTATAAAATATAAAAGTAAATGTTAACATATGTACTTAATTGATGACTACTAACACGTATACTCAAATAATAATGATAGAATCCTAATATTTTTATTTTTTTGGCAAGTTTATTAAAAGATTTACTAGTTTTAATTAATGTGTATAACAATTAAGTTTTATTTTTTTAATTATAGTATGCATTTATATATTAGTATTCCTATAAATAAACTAAAATTTCAAAGATTATATGCGAAGTAAACATTAACACACACACACACACACACACACACACACACATATTTATTTATTTATTGATCACTAACACGTATACTCAAAGAATAATATTAGAATCCTAAATATTTTGACATATTTTGGCAAGTTTATTAAAAGATAATAGATTTATTTGTTAGATGTCTGACCTAGCTGGAGTATTTTTCCTTTTTCAATTTTAATGAACTCTAAATTAAGTCAATCATTACAACATGCAGCCGTAAACTTTGCAATATACACAACACAATAATATAAATTAATTACATATATATTAACATGTATATACACGAATTCTTGCATGTATAGAGTGGCGGCGCCAAATTCAATCCAACCAAGTTTTGAGCCTTCCCACTTGAGAATTCTATCGTCGGGAACACCGGCGTACGACCCTTCGCCATTGCAGTAGAAAGCAAGGCTTTCGATGCCAATTATTCCGGTCGGAAGCTGAAGGTTAAGAAAGTAAGTCGAAACTAGGAGAAACCGTAAGGGCAACAAACAAGAAAACGATGAAGAGAGAGTTTTTCATTATCGCAATGTGAGAGCAGTGAATATTTTTTGTTATACTCTAAAACTTTTGTAATTTGTGGTGTGATACATTGATGCATATAGTACTTATACTAGTTGTCGTTTCCTAATAGGTTTATATTTAGTATAATGAAAACAATAGTAAGATAAAACTTTAAAGCAGACAAATCCTATTAAAATATGAATTAGTATGTTAAATTAATTGATCATTACACGATACTATAAAATATAAAAGTAAATATTAACATATGTACTTAATTGATCACTAACACGTATACTCAAATAATAATGTTAGAATCCTAATATTTTTATTTTTTTGGCAAGTTTATTAAAAGATTTATTATTTTTAATTAATGTATACAACAATTAAGTTTTATTTATTTAATTATAGTATGCATTTATATATTAGTATTCCTATAAATAAACTAAAATTTCAAAGATTATATCCGAAGTAAACATTAACACACACACACACCCACACATATTTATTTATTTATTGATCACTAACACGTATACTTAAAGATTAATGTTAGCATCCGAAATATTTTGACATATTTTGGCAAGTTTATTAAAAAATAATAGATTTATTTGTCAGATGCCTGACCTAACTGGAGTATTTTTCCTTTTTCAATTTTAACAAACTCTAAATTGAATCAATCATTACAACATAAAACCGTAAACTTTGCTATATATACAACACAATAATATAAATTAATTACATATATATTAACATGTATATAAACAAATTCTTACCTGTACGGAGTGGTGGCGGCAAATTCAGTTCAACCAAGTTTTGAGCCTTCCCGCTGGAGAATTCTATCGTCGAGAATACCAGCGTACGACTCTTCGCCATTGCATTAGAAAGCAAGGCTTTCGATGCCAATTACTCCGGTCGGAAGTTGAAGCTTAAGAAAGTAAGTCGAATCTAGGAGAAACTGTAAGGGCAAGAAAGAAGAAAACGAAGAGGAGAAAGTTTTTAATTATCGCAATGTGGCAGTAGTGAATACTTTTTGTTGTAGTCCAAAGCTTTAATAAATTGTGGTGTGATACATTGATGTATATAGTACTTATACTAGCTGTCGTTTCCTAATAGGTTTATATTTAACACTTTCATTTATTTGACTCATAGGGATTCAAATTAAATGTAAACTGAAATGGTAATTAGACTAGTATAATGAAAACAATAGTAAGATAAAACTGTAAAGCAGACAAATTCTATTAAAATATAGATTATTATCTTAAATTATTTTACTTATTTTCTTTTATTATCCCTTATCACACTGTTACGTTTGTGCATACCATATTAATATTTTGACAAAATATATTTAATTGATCATTACACAATAATAGAAAGTATAAAAGTTAATATTAACATATGTACTTAATTGATCACTAACACGTATACTCAAATAATAATGTTAGAATCCTAATATTTTGACTTTTTTTGGCAAGTTTATTAGAAAATTCACTAGTTTTAACTAATATATATAACAATTAAGTTTTATTTATTTAATTATAGTATGCATTTATATATTAGTATTCCTATAAATAAACTAAAATTTCAAAGATTATATCCGAAGTAAACATTAACACACACACACACCCACACATATTTATTTATTTATTGATCACTAACACGTATACTTAAAGATTAATGTTAGCATCCGAAATATTTTGACATATTTTGGCAAGTTTATTAAAAAATAATAGATTTATTTGTCAGATGCCTGACCTAACTGGAGTATTTTTCCTTTTTCAATTTTAACAAACTCTAAATTGAATCAATCATTACAACATAAAACCGTAAACTTTGCTATATATACAACACAATAATATAAATTAATTACATATATATTAACATGTATATACACGAATTCTTACCTATATGCAGTGGTGGCAGCAAATTCAATCCAACCAAGTTTCGAGTCTTCCCACTTGAGAATTCTATCGTCTGGAACACCGGCGTACGACCCTTCGCCATTGCAGTAGAAAACAAGGTTTTCGATGCCAATTATTCCGGTCGGAAGCTGAAGGTTAAGAAAGTAAGTCGAAACTAGGAGAAACCGTAAGGGCAAGAAACAAGAAAACGATGAGGAGAGAGTTTTTCATTATCGCAATGTGAGAGCAGTGAATACGTTTTGTTATACACCAAAACTTTTGTAATTTGTGGTGTCATACATTGATGCATATAGTACTTATACTAGTTGTCGTTTTTAATAGAGTTATATTTAGCACTTTGATTTATTTGACTGATAGGGATTCAAATTAAATGTAAACTCAAATTGTAACTAAACTAGTATAATGAAAACAATAGTAAGATAAAACTGTAAAGCAAACAAATCCTATTAAAATATGAATTATTATCTTAAATTATTTTATTTATTTTCTTTAATTATCCCTTATCACCCTGTTACGTTCGTGCATACCATATTAATATTTTGACAAAATATACTTAATTGATCATTACACAATAATATAAAGTATAAAAGTAAATATTAACATATGTACTTAATTGATGACTAACACGTATACTCAAATAATAATGTTAGAATCCTAATATTTTGACTTTTTTTTGCAAGTTTATTAAAAGATTTACTAGTTTTAATTAATGTATATAACAATTAAGTTTTATTTATTTAATTATAGCATGCATTTATATATTAGTATTCCCATAAATAAAAGAAAATTTCAAAGTTAAATGCGAAGTAAACATTAACACACACACGCACACATACATATATTTATTTATTTATTTATCACTAACACGTATACTCAAAGATTAATGTTAGAATCCTAAATATTTTGACCTTTTTTGGCAAGTTTATTAAAAGATAATAGATTTATTTGTTAGATGCCTGACCTAGCTGGAGTATTTTTCCTTTTTCAATTTTAACGAACTTTAAATTGAGTCAATCATTACAACATACAACCGTAAACTTTGCTATATATACAACACAATAATATAAATTAATTACATATATATTAACATGTATATACACGAATTCTTACCTATATAGAGTAGTGGCAGCAAATTCAATCCAACCAAGTTTCGAGCCTTCCCACATGAGAATTCTATCGTCGGGAACACTGGCGTACGACCCTTCGTCATTGCAGTATAAAGCAAGGCTTTCGATGCCAATTATTCCGGTCGGAAGCTGAAGCTTAAGAAAGTAAGTCGAAACTAGGAGAAACTGTAAGGGCAAGAAAGAAGAAAACGATGAGGAGAGAGTTTTTCATTATCGCAATGTGAGAGCAGTGAATACTTGTTGTTATACTCCAAAACTTTTGTAATTTGTGGTGTGATACATTGATGCATATATTACTTATACTAGTTGTCGTTTCCTAATAAGTTTATATTTAGCACTTTGATTTATTTGACTGATAGGGATTCAAATTAAATGTAAACTCAAATTGTAACTAGACTAGTATAATGAAAACAATAGTAAGATAAAACTGTAAAATAGACAAATCCTATTAAAATATGAATTATTATCTTAATTTTATTTATTTATTTTCTTTTATTATCCTTTATCACCTTGTTACGTTCGTGCATATCATATTAATATTTTGACAAAATATACTTAATTGATCATTACACAATAATATAAAGTATAAAAGTAAATATTAACATATGTACTTAATTGATCACTAACACGTATACTCAAATAATATTGTTAGAATCCTAATATTTTGACCTTTTTTTGACAAGTTTATTAAAAGATTTACTAGTTTTAATTAATTTACATAACAATTAAGTTTTATTTATTTAATTATAGTATGCATTTATATATTATTATTCCTATAAATAAAATAAAATTTCAAATATTATATGCGAAGTAAACATTAACACATACACACATATATATTTATTTATTTATTGATCATTAACATGTATACTCAAATATTAATGTTAAAATCCTAAATATTTTGACATATTTTGGCAAGTTTATTAAAAGATAATAGATTTATTTGTTAGATGCCTGACCTAGCTAGAGTATTTTTCCTTGTTCAATTTTAACGAACTCTAAATTGAGTCAATCATTACAACATGCAACCGTAAACTTTGCTATATATACAACACAATAATATAAATTAATTACATATATATTAACATGTATATACACGAATTCTTACATTTATTTGTTAGATGCCTGACCTAGCTAGAGTATTTTTCCTTGTTCAATTTTAACGAACTCTAAATTGAGTCAACTATTACAACATGCAACCGTAAATTTTGCTATATATACATTTATATATTTGTATTCCTATAAATAAAATAAAATTTCAAAGATTATATGCGAAGTAAACATTAACACACACACACACACACACACACACACATATTTATTTATTTATTGATCACTAACACGTGTACTCAAAGAATAATGTTAGAATCCTAAATATTTTGACATATTTTAGCAAGTTTATTAAAAGATAATAGATTTATTTGTTAGATGCCTGACCGAGCTGGAGTATTTTTCCTTTTTCAATTTTAACGAACTCTAAATTGAGTCAGTTATTACAACATACAACCGTAAACTTTGCTATATATACAACACAATAATGTAAATTAATTACATATATATTAACATGTATATACACGAATTCTTACCTGTATGGAGTGGTGGCGGCAAATTCAGTTTAACCAAGTTTTGAGGCTTCCCACTGGAGAATTATATCGTCGGGAACACCGGCGTACGACCCTTCGCCATTGCAGTAGAAAGCAAGGCTTTCAATGCCAATTACTCTGGTCGGAAGCTGAAGCTTAAGAAAAGAAGTTGAATCTAGGAGAAACCGTAAGGGCAAGAAAGAAGAAAATGATGAGGAGAGAGTTTTTCATTATCGCAATGTGAGAGTAGTGAATTCTTTTTGTTGTAGTAAAAAACTTTAATAAATTGTGGTGTGATACATTGATGTATATAGTACTTATACTAGCTGTCGTTTCCTAATAGGTTTATATTTAGCACTTTGATTTATTTAACTGATAGGGATTCAAATTGAATGTAAACTCAAATGGTAATTAGACTAGTATAATGAAAACAATAGTAAGATAAAACTGTAAAACAGACAAATCCTATTAAAATATAGATTATTATCTTAAATTATTTTACTTATTTTCTTTTATTATCCCTTATCACCCTGTTATGTTCGTGCATACCATATTAATATTTTGACAAAATATACTTAATTGATCATTACACAATAATATAAAGTATAAAAGTAAATATTAACATATGTACTTAATTGATCACTAACACGTATACTTACATAATAATGTTAGAATCCTAATATTTTGACTTTTTTTTGGCAAGTTTATTAAAAGATTTACTAGTTTTAATTAATGTACATAACAATTAAGTTTTATTTATTTAATTATAGTATGCATTTATATATTATTATTCCTATAAATAAAATAAATTTTCAAATATTATATGCGAAGTAAACATTATCACATACACACATATATATTTATTTATTTATTGATCATTAACATGTATACACAAATATTAATGTTAAAATCCTAAATATTTTGACATATTTTGGCAAGTTTATTAAAAGATAATAGATTTATTTGTTAGATGCCTGACCTAGGTAGAGTATTTTTCCTTGTTCAATTTTAACGAACTCTAAATTGAGTCAATCATTACAACATGCAACCGTAAACTTTGCTATATATACAACACAATAATATAAATTAATTACATATATATTAACATGTATATACACGAATTCTTACCTGTATGGAGTGGTGGCGGCAAATTCAATCCAACCATGTTTTGAGCCTTCCCACATGAGAATTTTATCATCTGGAACACCAGCGTACGGCCGGTGTACATGACAAACATGTTACATATATGTTAACATGTTTATTAAAAGATTTACTAGTTTTAATTAATGTACATGACAATTAAGTTTTATTTATTTAATTATAGTATGCATTTATATATTATTATTCCTATAAATAAAATAAAATTTCAAATATTATATGCGAAGTAAACATTAACACATACACACATATATATTTATTTATTTATTGATCATTAACATGTATACTCAAATATTAATGTTAAAATCCTAAATATTTTGACATATTTTGGCAAGTTTATTAAAAGATAATAGATTTATTTGTTAGATGCCTGACCTAGCTAGAGTATTTTTCCTTGTTCAATTTTAACGAACTCTAAATTGAGTCAATCATTACAACATGCAACCGTAAACTTTGCTATATATACAACACAATAATATAAATTAATTACATATATATTAACATGTATATACACGAATTCTTACATGTATGGAGTGGTGGCGGCAAATTCAATCCAACCATGTTTTGAGCCTTCCCACATGAGAATTCTATCATCTGGAACACCGGCGTACGGCCATTCGCCATTGCAGTAGAAAGCAAGGCTTTCGATGCCAATTACTCCGGTCGGAAGCTGAAGCTTAAGAAAGTAGGTCGAAACTAGGAGAAACCGTAAGGGCAAGAAAGAAGAAAATGATAAGGAGAGAGTTTTTCATTATCGCAATGTGAGAGCAGTGAATACTTTTTGTTGTAGTCCAAAGCTTTTGTAATTTGTGGTGTGATACATTGATGCATATAGTACTTATACTAGTTGTCGTTTCCTAATAGGTTTATATTTAGCACTTTGATTTATTTGACTGATAGAGATTCAAATTGTATGTAAACTCAAATGGTAACTAGACTAATATAATGAAAACAATAGTAAGATAAAACTGTAAAGCAGACAAATCTTATTAAAATATGAATTATTATCTTAAATTATTTTACTTATTTTCTTTTATTATCCCTTATCACCCTGTTACGTTCGTGCATACCATATTAATATTTTGACAAAATATACTTAATTGATCATTACACAATAATATAAAATATAAAAGTAAATATTAACATATGTACTTAATTGATCACTAACACGTATACTCAAATAATAATGTTAGAATCCTAATATTTTGACTTTCTTTTGCAAGTTTATTATAAGATTTACTTGTTTTAATTAATGTATATAACAATTAAGTTTTATTTATTTAATTATAGTATGCATTTATATATTAGTATTCCTATAAATAAAATAAAATTTCAAAGATTATATGCAAAGTAAACATTAACACACACACATATATATTTATTTATTTATTGATCACTAACACGTATACTGAAAGATTAATGTTAGAATTCTAAATTTTTTGACCTTTTTTGGTAAGTTTATTAAAAGACTTACGAGTTTTAATTAATGTTTATAACAATTGATCTTTATTTGTTTAATCGCAACACGCATAAAATGAGAATAAAAAATCTTGTACGAGTGATATATGATGGATTATGGAGACTTAAAAGGAATATAAAAAGTAGTTACATAAGCCCAAAGCTGACCACCCTATTGATTTAGGCTTTAAAAAATGTGAAATTACGATATGTGTTGAAACCAAAAATTAAGTGAAAGGTGTTGAATTTGTAAAGACGACAAAAATTAATAAGGCTTTCTCCTGATAATGATATGAAATATCTTGGAAGGTGAATATATTAAGAAGATAACAAATAGGATCGTGGAGAGTGAAGAGAATAAGGATGAGCAAAATAATAACAATATATTTGAAATAATAATATGCTTCCTTATGGTTAGGAAGGAGATGTTGATGGATGAGACTAAGGGGAATGTAAAGTAATTTATTACGATGTTAGACTCCGGTGACCCCTTTTGTGGCATGTCATTTTGCTTTGTCAATGAATATGGCTCCTTTAATAAGCAAAAGCCATATGTGAATAAAAGAGAACTGAGTATAATGTAGCTAAATAAATAAAAGTTTCCTCAGTAGGTGGACCTATGGCTGATATCTATAGGTTTCAAGTTTGCAAAGATATAAAGGCAACTCAAATAATCATAAAGACCTTCATTGATAAGGTAAAACTCAGATATACTAAAGTATGAAAGAAGAAGAGTGCAAATATGGAGGCAGCAAGAGCAGGGACAACATCACGAGAAGTAGGCCCAGATTTACTAAAGTATTAAAGTAAATATTAACATATGTACTTAATTGATCACTAACACGTATACTCAAAGATTAATGTTATAATCCTAAATATTTTTACTTTTTTTGGCAAGTTTATTAAAAGACTCACGAGTTTTAATTAATGTATCTAACAAATAAGCTTTAATTTGTCATTTTATATATGACATCGCTTCAAGCATGCACGACAAGCACAAGTGAAGCATGCATGTGCTTAGTCAAAGCAAGCAGCTGCTGTTGCTTTTGAAATCAGCCACGTTTGGCTTCTTTTTTCTTTTCAAGCGGTGCGTGACACATATGATGAATAAATTGCAGATGATTCAAAGTTTACGTACATAAGGTTATAAAAGAAATGTTAAATTAATAGCACATTATTCTAAATTGTATATGGATTTCGATTTCAACTATGCATGTACACATTGACGTAATGTATTTGAAAAGTTGATCATTAGATTCGTGAGTATTACATTGAATTTCGACCTATAATTATTTTATGCATGAAATAGTCATTACAAATTAGGGAACTAATATACATGTACAATGTTTCCTAATCCCTTTTAGAAAATGAATAAATAAAGCAATCTCTATGAGGAATAGAAAACTAGTCTTTACTTTCCGGAATAGGAAATTATTCTCTCCGAGGAATAGAAAACTAGTCTTTCTTTTCTGAAATAGGAAATTATTCTTTGTAAATTAATGCAGTAACATTCAGTTCACCAGTATTCTAAAATCTATATGCACAATATTACAGGTTACAAACCTGCAATGGTGCCAAAAAAAAAGGTACTTATGATTGTGAGTCGGTCCTATACGGCATCACACCTCATGAAAAGCCACCAACTGACCCATCTTGCAATACTAATTTCATACACACTGATGGCAGGTGAATTTTCAGTTAAAAGAAGAAGGAGATGAAAGAGAAGAAATCTTTTTTTTTAATATTACATTCCCTTATGAATTCCATGCATCGTTCAACATTCCTCTTGATAGAATCTTAAGTAATGATGGTGTTGAAGAGCACTATATTTCTAATTTGCTTTAAGAGGATTGTGGTGCACATCTTGAGTCGTGCAAGTGTGACTACTTCAATCTTAGATTCCTGGCTTCGTTGCTTCATTGCTACCACAAAAAAATTAGTAATAATGTCCATCAAGAAATTGGGATGGTGGTCATGCTTCACACCACACAAGTCGATTGCGTTAGGAATAAGTTGGCACACACTACCCACCAAAAGATTCGATGGAATATGTTGATGATAACTTTGATTTTTTTTTCTATTTAAATTCTTGTAGCGTAAGTGTTTTTTTTTCTTTGAAAATCACTACTGATTATTGTTAACAATCGGTTGGGTTTTGCGTTAAATTTTAGTTAAATACTCTAATCAAATGTGTATAATAATCATTGTTTTATAAGTATAAAATATATTTGTTCTCTAATAACATACAACAAGAAGTTGAATGTCACCAAATTTAACGTGATTGCCAATCAAGAAAACTGAAGAGAAAACTGAAAAAAATTCAAAGTACTTTATTTATATAACTTTAAGTTTGTCAGTCTAATCAATTAAACAAAGAAACTTATAAAGTGCATTTTATCCAAGGCAAGAAGTGCTTTTCAAAGTCTTATGTTCTTGCTTTTAAGAACATCCAATTATTGCAAATAGTCTGCGTTTATTTAGCCATTAGTGATGTGAAAAATGGTAAACGAATAAAAAGAAGTGAGAAGGAAGACAGAAACGGCAGCTCATGCTGCCATTTCACATGTCCTTCTCACTATACCATTTGGCGTTTAAAATATTAAAATAATACTTAAAAAATGAAAATGGCATTAACACAAAGGAGCACAAAACTCTGTATAAAAGCCACATGTTCATATGTGCAAAAACCACACACGCACACAAAAATCCAGTAAAAATCTCACGCGTCTCTCTCACCAGGCAACAAGATTCTTGATCTCTTTCTCTTGTCTCAATGCAAGGTCGGTCTCAACTTCGTTCTTCCTCACCATGCAGCAACAATGAGAGGTCTCAGAGGTCCCTCTTGCTCCCTCACTCTCGCGGCCTCGTTATCTCTCTTTCAACCAAACATTATCTTTTCCTTTGATTGCCACCACAAAATCGACCATTTTCAATGATCTCTTATCGAAAAAAATAAAACAAAAGCCACAACCTTGCAGTCAACAATGTTGTTGTTGAAGTGGTTCTGATAGTTAAAAAGGTTCTAATATGTAGTTAAAGAAGATTTTCTAGACACGTCTAATCACGCCCTGCTATTGATATGGATAGTTACAGGACGATTTGTACTCATTCATCAAGTCTTAGTGCAAGTTGTAGTAATTAGGGAGAGAACTGATGAGGATGGAGAAAGATCCGAGTTTCTTATTGTCAATGTTGTAGAAAAATTAATTCTATTAACCCAAAGTTGCAATATGGTTTTTGTTGTCTCAAATAGAGTCCGAATGCTTAATTCCACAGCTGCAAAGAAACCTGAACAATTTTCATTCCTTGCCTTCTCAATGGTCAATGGCCAATTTGTGCCACTTATATGTATCAACTGCAAAGCTGCCTCTGTTGGCATGGTGGTCGTCAGCACCAAACGCCAATCTCGTCGGCATCGAATGCAGATTTCTCAGCTTTCAAATAGTAAGTTGCTGGTTTTATTTTATTATTATTTTTTTGCTATTGAAATCGGAGTTCTAGTGCTTGAGAAAAAGAAATGACCACATTTTTTTTTCAACTGTGGAACAACTGCACGAGTAGAGCAGAGCTGAGTGCTATCGAACAAATACCTCCATTTTTAATCATTAGTCTAAACTTTATTACGGGCCATTGTTTATTTCATTGAACTCAAAACATTATTTTGCACCATTTTTAATTATTATTTTAATGTATTTGTGGGCCATGGGGAAGAGTGAGAAGGACGCGTGAAACGGTAGCATATGCTGCCGTTTCTGCCGTCCTTTTTTCTTTCTTATAGCTAGATAGCAGAACTCTTAATGATGTGGTAATGTGGCAGTGGTCAACTGGTTATAACTAGGGATGGCAAAGCCGGGTCTGGATCTGGGATTGGCCTTTCAGGTTCCGGACCTGAATGTCATTTTCTTATACTGGATCCCGATATAAACTTCGTTTTTGCATGCGGGTTTGGTTTGGATTCAACCTGAAAAAATTCAGGTTTTCAGATTTTAGGTTTGAAGCTCGGATTGTCTTTTGAATTATAATTAAAAAATGAAAAAAAATTGGACACTACAATTCAATCACAAATTAAAACCGATGAACCATTTTTTTTTTCTTAGTTAATGAAATTCAGGCAGGTAGCTTATAGACCCTAATATAAAGGTGTTGCAAATACTACCAACAAAATTCAATAAATTAATAACCTATTATAGGAAGTGGATGCACGAAAATTACAATTAATTTTGAATTGTAATGGCATCAAAGACCGCGGCCTACCCAGATCCACCATGCAATGCCATTAAAGACAACCCCCACCTAGCTCCACAGGAACCATGGAATATGACAAATGAGAAGCAAAGATGGGCTTAGAGGTGGGAGGTACTCCACTCAATTTTGCACCAGTTGAAGATGAACAATTGAGAATGGTTGGAGGTCTGAGCAGCGCTGAGAAGAGGAACACAGCAACTGATGATGATGATGATAATAATGAACATAGAGAAAAGAAAATGGCTGAAGCAATGACGACGATGACTTGATTTGATGAAGAGAAAAGGAAATCTGGTTGGCGACCGGCGGATGTGAGATTTGAGAAGAGGAATGTGAATTACAAAATTAGGGCCGGCTGTGCGCATTATATTTTCCATTCTTTCTTTTCTATTTATATTAAAAATTATTAAAAAATTAATATTAAAATAAAAGATATCTGAGTATGGGTTTCGGATATGCATGTTCATCTAAATCCTGACCCGATCCTAATATCATCCAGGTTCATAAAACTAAATCTCGATCCGCATTTAATTGAACTTCGATATAAGTTCAACTCGGACCGAATTATTCGAATTCGGTCTAGGGCCGGATTATTCTGCCATTCCTAATTATAACATGAGTCCCAAGACTCGAATTGAATTCACTATGGTTCATTGCATTTAAACAATTTCATGTGCTTCAACTTTTTATTCAAATGATAGAAAATGTCTTTGATTAACATTATTAGTGTCAACCCTCTCCCTTTAGTCAAAATTAAATAACAAACACTTGTACACAGAAGAAGCAAAGAAAAAGAAAAGGAGAAGATAAATGAATTAAAAATATCATCAATTCTAGATTAATACTGTATTAGATTCTAGATGTCGGTTAAACTATGTGCACTATAAATAATATTTTGAACACTCATTTATTAAATAATAATTAATATATATAATTAAATTTAACATAACTCAAACTCTCTACCTTATCCTTAAAGAAAGGAGTTGTCGGCCAACACAATCAAAGGGTTGTTGGCAGAATTTCTCATTTTTTACTATAAAAATACTCCACGTTGCGAAAGATTGACTTTTATTTCCATGCAAAAGATGCAAGAATCTTACAGCAAATTCCAAGGAAAGTAAGGCGGAAATGTCATTCGTGAGAATCAGTGGGCAGAAATACTTATTTCACATAGTTTAGTCTATTATGCATCTACTCTTCAGGATCTCTGTTTCTGTCACAAACTTTTTGAAAAAATGGCTGCATCTTCATCTCGCCTTAATAGTCAATGCAAATTTGACGTCTTTCTCAGTTTCAGAGGGGAGGATACCCGCTATAACTTTACTAGCCATCTTTTTGCCGCTCTATCTCGAAAGAAAATAAAAACCTTCATTGATGAAGAACTTAAGAGAGGAGATGAGATTTCACCTCCAATTTTGAATGCAATCATTGGCTCGAAGATTTTAGCGATCATCTTCTCAAAAAATTATGCATCTTCGAAATGGTGCTTGAATGAGCTTGTTAAGATCCTTGAATGCAAGAATATGAATGACCAAGTTGTTGTGCCAATTTTCTACCACGTAGACCCATCTGACGTGCAGAAGCAAACTGGAAGTTTCGGGGATGCATTTTCTAAGCTTGAACAACAGTTCAGGGAGATGCCTGAAAAGGTTCAACTTTGGAGGGCTGTGCTGACAGAAGCATCTAATCTATTTGGATGGGACTCCACGAATATCAGGTAACTCTTTCAACTCATCCTTGTAGCTGGCTAAAAAAAAACAAAGACTATATGTGTCAAAATATTATTCGACGGAAGCACGGATTAGACCATTACTGATCCAACCATGGGACTCATTGCTCTACCATTTGGGAGAGCAGGATTTGCTGGCCCAGTGTATGTAACACCTCAATTATGAAAGTCTGTCTTAGTCTAATTTAAATCTTTGCAATTTTTTTTTTATCTTGACACCTGCTAGGTCTGAGGCGCAACTTGTAGACGTAATTGTCAAAGAGATTTTAAAGAAATTAGAAAGTGTAACAATCTCAACAGACTCTGATGGCCTAGTTGGATTAAATTCACGAGTTGAGCAAATTAAATCATTGCTATGTATTGGATTGCCGGTTTTCAGAATTGTAGGAATTTGAGGTATGGGTGGTATAGGCAAAACAACAATAGCTGGAGCTATTTTCAATCAAATTTCTCGGGAGTTTGAAGGAACGTGCTTCGTGGCAAATGTAAGGGAAGAATCCGAGAACGAAGGTGTATTGGTACGTTTACGAGAGCGTATTCTTTCTGAAATATTAGATGAAAATATCAAAATACGAACTCCCAATCTTTCTGAGTGTATCAAGAAAAGGCTCTGACAAATGGATGTTTTTATAGTTCTCGATGATGTGAATAAAGTTGGGCAATTAGATTATTTGGCTGGAGGGCTTGATCAATTTGGTCCAGGAAGTAAAATCATTGTAACTACTAGAGATAAACGTGTTCTTGATAATTTTGGAGTGAGTAACATATACAAGGTTAATGGATTGGAAAATCATGAAGCTTTTAAGCTCTTTTGTTACTATGCCTTTAAGGGAAACCATGGCCCTGAAGATCTCTTAGTCCTCTCAGAGCGTGTATTGTATTATGCCAATGGCAATCCATTAGCACTTAGAGTGCTGGGTTCTTTTCTTCACTAGAAGAACAAATTAGATTGGGAAATTGCATTGGAGAACTTAAAATTGATCTGTGATCCTAATATCTATGATGTATTGAAAGTCAGTTATAATGAACTAAAGGCGGAAGAGAAGAGTATGTTTCTAGACATTGCATGTTTCTTCAAAGGAGAGGATAAACACTATGTGACAATGTCACAAGATGATCCTAATTTTGCATATTATGTATTGAACGTCCTTGTTGATAAGTCGCTTGTAACAATATCATGTTTCAACAAGCTACAAATGCATGATTTATTGCAAGAAATGGGACAAGAGATTGTTCATCAAGAATCCATCAAAGAAGTGGTAAATCGTAGCAGGTTGTGCTTGTGGTATCATAAGGATATCTATCATGTACTCAAGAAAAACAAGGTAAGAACCTACACTATTTAATTTATTTTCTGAGGAGGATTATTCATTTAAAAGGAAACACTATCCAAACACAAACACTCCCGTGATAGTCCAATGGAATTAATATTTACTAATTTCGGACATGCTTGAAAGACATAGCAAATCAAAAGCACTTGAAAACTTTCTCATTTATCAACTAGCAAGCGTTACCGTTATTTCAGTTCCTTGAGACTTGCCTCTGCATTCAATAAGGGCAGTAAGCTCCACATACATTATCAGTTGCTCAATGACTGATTTTAAGTATAGCAAGCTTTGTAAAGCCTATCTCTCAAAGGATTTCCAGCTTTCATTAAGACCAATCATGTAATTTAGATCCCATGAATTCCAATTTTATCCCCCATTATACTGATTAGTTCTGGTCACCATTTTTCTTCACACAACTTGCAAGCAAGAAGCTAATAATACTTGGCAGGGAACCTATTTATGTATGCATATGAATCTATCCAGGATTGAGTCGAACTTCTGTCATCCTTGAAAATTGATTTTTTGAAAAAAAAGAAAAAAGAAAATGGCATGAATTTCTTTTATTAAACTATATACCCCATTGTAGAGAGAGTAAAAATTAAAGCAAAAAAGTTGGCATAATAATAAACTAAAGAATGCTAAGATTTCTATCCAAAATCAAATTATGCATCTTCGAACTAGTAAATAATAGGCATTCCTTTGTTAGCTCCGGCTGCCATTTTCATCTAATGCTTCTTCGACCACTCGTGATTCTTCTTTTCCTTCTCACTATTAAACTTCTTCCCACCCGCCACGCAATATGACTTTATATTTCGCTTCTTCTTGTTGATCTCATCATTAATCTCATAATTAAGCTTCCTCATCATCATCATAAAATCTCGTTCACTCAGGCACACTCCGGTAATTTCTAACGTTACTTCTGCTTCAATACGTGATCATTAACAGTGATAACCGATTCTGATCCCTTGTCTCTCTTTTTAACAAACTCAGCCAACTCTCTCACCGTATTATTATTGTTTTCTTCGTCTTTCACCCACCCGCAATTCATCACCGTATTAAACTCTAGCCAGTAGACATAAAATGCCGCAACCTGACAGTAATGACTCTCCGAATTCCCCCTTATCGAGGCCTTCTGCACGTCCATGAACCCTCAACCCAATAACCCTAATGCCTCACCCATATCTATTTTTTATAAGTCTATAATAATTTCCCCAAGTAATCCTTTCAACAAGAGGCAAAACATGAATCTTGTTTGCGGTACGTACGTCGTTGTTGTGCAAATTTTAATGAACTCGCAAGCGCACGAATCTATTGTAGTATAGATCAATGGTGACGAGTGTCGATCCCACGAGGAGGTGGATTTTAATTGTGTATAGAATTTATTTTGCAAATGGTGATTGGATTTGTGGTGGAAATAACTTGGAATATGCTAAAACTTAAATTAAAATGATGAGAATAAATTCTGAAATTGGAATTAAAATGGCGAGAATAAATTGAAGAGAATTCTATTGAAATGACGTACTTGGGTATCTAGATCCGTATCAACATGCATCATGGGCTAAATATTCCTTATTAATACCAATTAAATCATGAGGGGGGAATCCACACCTCATGAACCACGCTCTAATCAATATGGTGCTAAGGGTTTATCGTGCCAAATAATAATAACCTTATACTAGAGAGCCGGTGTAACCAAGGCGGTATCTAGACAAGATTATTATTATTTGTCGACGA
>MKYO02000672.1:570320-638783 GCA_002013955.2 Citrus medica | reverse complement strand
TGGCTGAGGCTTCCACTGCAACGCGAAAAGGTGAGCGTCTTGGTTTCTGCATTAATTTGGGTCATCTTATATATAACATAACAATCAGATTAATTTCTTCCAGCAAAGCCAATTTATAAGCTGTGTTGGTCGTTATATGGTGGTGACCGATGGCTTACAAAAATGTCGTACTACGTAATATTTATCGTGAATAATATTGAAGAAGTGAATTAATTTAAATTTTTTAAAAAAAATAATGAAAATTTTTGGATAGTATATTTATTTTTTTAATCTTTTAGCTCATTAATTATTATTCAATATAATGTATTTTATCCTGTAATATATTAATTTTTTTATTTTGCCTGTTAAATTATTAAAGTAAGAGATTCATTTATTGTAAAATTATATGCCACTTGACATCATTATTCATCATAATGTCAACAATATCGCCTATTATATATATATATATATCATTGTATGGTAATTATAGGAAAACTTATTACCCTAAAATTAAAGTCGGAAGAAGACAAGAGTATACATGAACATAAAGTTCTCGTACTAATATGATTGTTTTTTTTTCCCCCTAAACTAGGGATATCTATATCATTACCCACAGCATCTTATGTTTTATTTTTTCCTTTAGTAGAATTTTCTCATTGCATTGAGGTTAATTAAAAAAACGATATGACATGTTGCTTCACATATACGTCCAGCTGAGGCAGTCACAGAAGCACTGAAGGCGAAAGCTGGTCCAGTAAAGGGCGCGCCGTGCGTTCCTTTTTTGGATCGTGCTGCTCCTGGTTGTCCTTGAGTAAATGATGCTGCAACGACAAAATTGATTCACCACACACGTGTGTGTCCAAATAAATGGTTCTTAAATTTATGTGTTGTAAGAGATTTTATTTGATGCATACTTCATATGAATAATGACTAGATATGTTGTATGAGGTTTAATTAAAGAAGAAAGAACTAGTAAGAAAAAATAAAATAGTTTCAAGTTGATTGATAAAAGAAACAAAGTTTTCTGAGTAATGAATTTTATTGAATAAATCTGAATTAACAAAACTATAGTTTTGGCCCTCTTTATATAAAAATCCTAAATATCGTGAATTTATTAAAATAGACAAATTCGAAATATTATTTTATAATAAAATTATTCTAATTTAAATAAGAAATCCAAAATAAACGGCACCAAATCCGGCATCTAGAAAAGAAAGATAAAGATCCTTAAAGAAATAGGAAAAATCTTAAAACTGAAAAAATGATCAGGAAAGAAATGAAATTTTCAGCTCATTCACAGGGCAAAATAATGGAAGCAGTTCTATTTTTGATCCTCTCATTGCAAGCTTCGAAAGACATATTATACACCCAAAACGTACACATGTAGCCCAAGTTATGCCCTCCGGAAGATGTCCTACTAATCCCATGCAACCATCCTACATCAATCCCCCTTACATGGAAAAGAACTTGTCCTCGAGTTTGGCTTGTAGAATGCCTCATCATCTGGATGATATTCAAACAGATCAACCACATTAAATGTGAGAGAGATATTCTAGTTTTTTGGTAGCTAGAGCACATAAGCATTATCATTAATCTTCCTTGCCACACGAAATGGTCCATACTTGAGCTTCTCCAATTTTGTACGAGTAATAGGGAAACGACTTCGATGTAAATGCGCAATCACTAAATCAACTTCTTGAAATACTTTCTTGCATCGATGCTTGTCTACATCAGCCTTGTACTTAGCATTGGCAGCCTTTAAATAAGCTCAAACCTCGGCATGAATCTGTAGAGCCTTTTCTGTCACATTATTTGCTACTTTACTCCTTTCCACTATTGTTAGCATGATAGTCAAGTCATAAACATCGCGTGTGGAACAAGTGTAGATAATCTCAAAAGGAGTCTTGCTAGTAGGTTGATTCACCATGCTATTGTAAGTAAACTTGACCTTAGGTAAGACAGTTTCCTAGTTATGTTGCTTGTCATACAAACACAGAGCAACATGTTATTGGTGTGTGATTTCTATTACTATAGGTGTCAATGTGCAAATGTACATAATAAATAATATATTGATGAGTATTTAGATCATCTCTATAGGGATTGATGTTATTAGATTTGCTATAACAATCTTAACAATGCAGTTTTGTTCTAAATTAAAATAAGACAATTAATGAAATTAACAAATTGACTAAAATAAAAATTCAATAAATAAAATGCAATAAAGAAAATTCTCACATCAAATATAAGGATGTAATCAATGGAAAACGAGTAGTTAAGTGAATAAACCCACTTAATGGCTTTGACTATTTTTCAATTATAGTACTGTTGCTACATCATCTACTACAACACTGGGCAGAATCCCTTATACATCATCAGCTATCGCATGTTGGATATCTTATATCTAATGCAACCTAACAATGACCAATTGTTATGCTAATGTTAGATATAACCTTAAACGTTCTTGGTTCCATTTACCCTACAAGATAAATTTTTATGTCTAGTTCTTCACTAATTTTAGATCACGTATGGCCCTTTTCAAATTGAGATTAACTTAACTTGAGAAACCTGATCTAAAACCAAATATTGTATTAATTAGATCCACTAAGTCAGACCTTTTTGAAGTTCTTTCTTAGTTAGTATCTCTAAATGAGTGGTCAGCCGAAATAGGGAATTGAAATAAACACAATTAAGACATAATGCTATAGCAAACACAGAGCAGCACGCATATGTCAGTTAAACATTCATTAAGATCGTTTATCACTCAACTACAATCAAATTCAGTTCATGATTTGCGATAGAATAGTAAATAAAGTTGTTTCAATAATCAAATATATTCCCGTAAACAAATAGAAAACAAGATAAAAGTTGAAGTCTGCTTAATATTGTGATCTCTCCTTCTTGTTCACTGTGATTCCTCTTTTGTAGCCCTCAAATCCCTCTTATTTTCTTTTTTTTTTCTATGTGATTTTTCCTTCAGTGACGACTCTCCTCTTTTTCTTTTCATAAATACTACTTTTATAACTCAGAACTAGGACAACCGAAAGTGTGTGGTGTCTTTCCTCTATTTTTGAAAACTTTAGATTGCAATCTTTTAGTTGTTACATGTGAAATTCAGTTTGTTATTGCTCCAGGATTACTATAGCAATAACTACAATATCTTCACTGTTTCAAACTTGTTTTAATTCTTTTGTAGCCAAGTTCTTTCATTATCTCTGCAAATCTATTGCAGCATTATTCATTTCTTAAAATTTGAGCTTCTTGGTCAACTACAATTATACACACGATAAAAGAACAAAATAATCTAAAACAAAGTTAATTTATTAGAAATAAACTAAAATGGATGTTTATACAAATGTCACTAAAATACACTAAAAACACATCATTCATTGTATGTAAACTTGATTTAAGCCAAAAAGTATCATGATAACTCTCATTTCATAGAGTTATCACACCCCCAAACTTAAATGATTACTTGTCATCAAGTAATGACAACAACATTAACACTTCAATCACACAATCTTACAACAAAATAACTTAGCTCTGTTAACAAGTTTGTTAGGATTCATCAACACTTAGATCGAACTCTTGACCAGACAAAATTGCCATAACAGTTTAGTTCTAGACTTAGCCCATATTCTATCCAAAGTATGTGTGTGGCACTGTATTTAAGTTCCAATGGTACTGTAGTATTACACAAACATTATACATAACTCAAAGATAAAACACAAGTACATTCACGTATGGGGGGTATAAGTCACAAATAGGCTCAAACCGTGCAACAACATTTTTTTTTTATCAAATTCTCTTCATTCAATGCATCATTGATTTTTTATGTGAATGTCTATCACTTTTAATGATGACACACAATTACTCAACCAATGCACAGATTAGAGTTGCTGCAGCAATGACATGTAAAATATTATAACATTGTCTTATCTATACACACATTTAACTCAAGGTTGAACATGAGCTCATTAACAGACCTGGCTACTCAATATCCTAGATAGAGGACCTTTTTTTTTTAATTGCTACAACATTACTCGTAACTCATGTTGCTATTTTACTTAAGTCTGCATATGAGGTGCATACTCAGCCCTGGTTACTCAACAACTTAAGCCATTAGAGCAAAATTTATTTCATAACAAGCACAATTTATGATAAATCCCTTTAAATTTTCTCCCCAAACTTGAGATATTTCTATCATTTTTTGTCTCTCTGGTTTTGCTACAACACACTCATAAAACTCAACTAAAGCCTAAGTGTTGAGACTGAATTTCAACCTTCATCTATGACCTATCGCTACTTGGCAGTCACAAATACTGGATGACACTCAATTTATCTTTATTAGGTTTTCTGATCCATACACAAATACTGAATAACGGAGCTATGTTGTGCAAATTTTAATGAACTCGCAAGCGCACGAATCTATTGTAGTATAGATCAATGGTGACGAGTGTCGATCCCACGAGGAGGTTGATTTTAATTGTGTGTAGAATTAATTTTGTAAATGGATGATTGGATTTGTGGTGGAAATGATTTGGAATATGCTAAAACTTAAATTAAAATGACGAGAATAAATTCTGAAATTGGAATTGAAATGGCGAGAATAAATTGAAGAGAATTCTATTGAAATGACGTACTTGGGTATCTGGATCCGTATCAACATGCATCATGGGCTAAATATTCCTTATTAATACCAATTAAATCATGAGGGGGGAATCCACACCTCATGAACCACGCTCTAATCAATATGGTGCTAAGGGCTTATCGTGCCAAATAATAATAACCTTGTACAAGAGAGCCGGTGTAACCAAGGTGGTATCTAGACCAGATTATTATTATTTGTCGACGAAAAGTCAAATCATCCACAAAAATTAGAGGGGAAAAGAAAATAAATTTACCAATAAAGCCCATGACACATGTTGAGACTTCACCTTCAACCCAAGCTTGAAAGAAAATTAGCTACTCATAATTGAACTAGGGGCAAAATGGGAATTTATTAAAATACGAAGAAAATACAAGATGGAGAGGGAATTACAGAAAATAGAGTCCAAAAATGGATTCAGGGATATCAAATTAGGGGGGGGAGGCCCCCTTTTTATAGATACATGGAGTAAATCATGGCCATCGGATTAAAAACAGTTTGGACGCTCAGGATTGCGCCACGTCATCAGTCAACAGTCCGCGTGACCAGTACACGGTTTGACCACGTGGATGAACAGTAACACGGTTTGACCTGGGTGAACAGTGACGCGGTTTGGTTGAAAATAATCTTGTGTGTTCAATGTACCGTACATGAGATTTTTGATCCACTGATATGCTGCCACGTCATCGATCAACAGTGCATAAGAATTTTAGTCCAACAGGATCGTGACACCTCATCAGTCAATGCCACATCATCGGTCAATGCCACGTCATCGATCCGTCTATGTGAACAGTGCCGTGAACAGTAACGTAGACAGTACCCGTACATGTGAATAGTACCGTATATGTGAACAGTACTATTTTTCCTTTTATGCTCCTCCTAAGGTTTTCGACCGTCCTGAGTTCAAAAGTGATGTCCGTTTTGCCGTCTGATCTCTCCTTTATTGTGAAATGACTATAATGCCCCTAAAATACATAAAATACTTAATTAAAATAAAGCGCACGGAATTAAATCAAAAGAAGGTTAAATTCATAAAAGTAAAGGTGTTAGTAAAACTTGTAGTGTAAAATGACGATTTTCTCCTTCATAAATATACATTTTCTAACACTCAACAGTCGTCAACTAGCATTTTGTTAGGCTCATTTTTCGTTAATAAAATCATCACATTATTATTAGCATCCTAATTAAAAAAAAGATTACAATACAAAAATTAATATTTCAATAGAATGAGAATATGTCTCTCTTTCTTTAAAAAAGATTAAAAGTACATTAAAGGAGTAATACGATGATAAATGGTTAAGGATATTAATAGGACTCAATAAGCCAACCCAAATTAGTACCCTTGATATTATTATTAAATTGCCAGGGCAGATCCAACTTAACCATATTGAACAAGTATAGTTTATTTTTTAGATGAGCAAGTAGAAAACATTGCATGTCCTTCGAAGTTCTGTCAAGGCTCCACCAAAAAGGGCAAAGAAAAGAAGAAAGAAGACAAAAAAGGAAGAAGAAAAAAAGGAAAGAAAATGAAGAAAAATGGGTGCCGTCATTGACATTTTGATTTGGTGATTGCCAACCATGGACAAAATGAAATGGAGGTGGTTGAGTTAGGTGGCTGTCAAACCTAACTTGTGGAATTTGTTAGCCAACAATTGGCTATATAAAGGGAGCCATGCAAATGAGTTTTGCATCCCATTTTCAGTGCATCCGAGAGCTTATAAAAGAGAGAAAAATAAGTTTCTTTTTATAAGCATTTGTTTTCAATATTTATTACTCTTGTGTAATTAGTGAGTGAGAGATTGGGTGTATTGGAGTTTTGGGTAGTGAGTCAAAAGATTACAATACTTGCAATCCTCATATCACTAGTATAATATTTTTCTTCTATCTTCGCTTGTGGACTTAAGCTAAAAGTCGAACCACGTAATTTCTAATGTCCTCTATTGTGCTTGTTCTTTATTTTCTTCCAATTTCACTTTAGCTGCGTGTCTGCTTCACCCATCAATTTCCTAACAGTGGTATCAGAGTTATTGGTTGTATTTTTGAAGTTGGGTATTGTTCACGTAAGGGTACTATTCACGTATACGGTATTGTTCACGTATACGGTACTATTTACATGAAACGGTGGGAGCGATCCAAGAATTTTACGGTGCAAAGCAGAGAATAATGGTGTGAGTAAAGCAACTGTGTGGTTTTGTACATGTCTAGGAAAGTTCTGTCACAAAGGCGATAAGAGTTTAAAGAGTCTGAGTTTTAAATAGGACCATTGTGACGCCTCCAATCTTTTCTGGGAACTTTTCTGATGTGCATTCTCACACATACTCACAACTATTCAAGGTGGTACACTAACTTGTGTGCGGTATTTATCAACAAAATGGCGGCAAAGTATGAAATTTAGAAGTTTAACGGAAATAATTTTTCATTGTGGAAAATGAAGATGAAAGATGTATTGAGGAAAAATAATTGCTTGGCAGCAATTGGAGAAATGTCCATGAAGATAACTGATGACAAGTGGAACAAGATAGCTGGTAACGCCGCCATTTCTGACCTACACTTGGCACTTACAGACGGAGTATTATCCAGTGTGGCAGAGAAAAATACAACGAAGAAAATATGTGATACTCTTACAAAATTGTATGAGGCCAAGTCACTACACAACAAAATCTTCTTAAAAATGAAACTCTATGCTTTTCGAATGGCGGAATCTACAATAGTAACCGACTACATCAATACCTTAAAGACTCTATTTTCACAACTCACAACGTTAGGTCATAATATAGAGGAGAATGAACGTGCAGAGCTTTTACTTCAAAGCTTACCAGATTCGTATGATCAACTCATCATCAACCTGACGAGCAACAATCTAGCGGACTGTCTAGTTTTCGACGATGTTACAGCCTCCGTATTAAATGAGGAGAGTAGGCGGAAAAATAAGAAAAACAAACAAGAAAGTTCGCAGCAAGCGAAGGCGCTATCGGTGAAGAGAGGGAGATCAACGGAACGTGGCCCCAGTGGGAGTCACAATCATGGTATATCAAAATTCAAAAATAAGAAGAATGTTAAATGCTACAACTGTGACAAAAAAGGGCACGTCAAGAAAAAGTGTTGGAGTAACCAGAAGAGAAAAGAGGGCAAAGAACCTAAGTCATCAAATGCTTAGGGGTGTGTAGCAAATACCTCAGGTGATGGCGAAATTCTTTACAGCGAGGCAACAACTGTTTCAGAAGGCAGAAAACGACTATCTGATGTCTGGCTTAGAGACTCAGAAGCTACCTGGCACATGACCTCTAGGAGAGAATTGTTCCACACATATGAACCTATCTTAGGATGATCTGTATATATGGGTAATGATCATACCTTGGAGATCGCTGGTATTGGTACTATCAAAATAAAAATGTTTGATGATATAATTCGCACAATTGGGGAGGTACGACATGTCAACGGCCTAAAGAAAAATTTATTTTCTTTGGGACAAATTGATAGTCATGGGTACAAAACTCATGTGAAGAATGAAATTATGAAAATTGTTAAAGGCGCGCTTGTATTGATGAAGGCAGAAAAGATCGGTGCTAATCTATTCATGCTTAAAGGAGAAACACTACAGAAGGTTGATGCATGTATCGCATCAAATGGAGAACAGTCAACGATGATGTGGCATCTCAAACTTAGTCACATATCAGAACAAGGTTTGAAGATTCTCTCTGAGCGAAAATTACTTTCGGGGCTCAAATCGGTACCATTTTGCGAGCATTGTGTTACAAGTAAGCAGCATAAATTAAAATTCAATAGATCTATTGCTAGAAGTAAATGCATTCTAGACTTGATTCATTCTGATGTTTGGGAATCACCGGATATATCCATGGGAGGTGTAAAGTACATAGTGACTTTCATTGATGATTATTCCAGAAGATGTTGGGTGTATCCAATAAAGAAAAAGTCATATATATTTCTAGTGTTTAAAGAATACAAAGCGCGGGTGAAACTTGAATCTGGTAAAAAGATCAAGTACTTGAGGACAGATAATAGTGTAGAATATACAGACGGTGAGTTTCTTGCTTTCTGTAAGCAAGAAGGTATTCAGAGGCAGTTCACGGTAGCATACACTCCTTAACAAAATGGAGTGGCAGAGCGGATGAATAGAACTCTTACAGAACGAATAAGAGCTATGTTGAGGACTGCTGATCTACCCAATTCATTCTGGGCAGAAGCAGCTAAAACTGCCTGTTATATAGTAAATTGGAAATAAGAGCTATGTTGAGGACTGTTGATCTACCCAATTCATTCTGGGCAGAAGCAGCTAAAACTGCCTGTTATATAGTAAATTGGTCGCCATCTATAGTCATTGGGCTGAAGACAACAATGGAGATATGGACTGGAAAGCCAGTTGATTACTTCTACCCACATGCATTTAGATGTCTTGCGTACGTAATGTACAATGCCCAAGAAAGAACAAAACTAGATCCAAAATCTAGAAGATGTATCTTCTTGGGATATGCTAATTGAGTAAAGGGGTATCGTCTGTGGCACCACACTGCCCATAAGATCGTCATCAGCGGAGATGTTATTTTTGTAGAAGATCAACTGCAAAGGAAAGATGGAGATGATGGCACTACAAAAGAAAAGTCAGAAACTGTACCGGTATATGTGGAAAATAATCCAGAAGATTCAGATTCTTCTAAAGCAGCACCAAAGCACAAAGAACAAGAACCAGTCGAGTCTGAGGCTTCAGAAGTTTGACGGTCAACTCGTGAGAGACGACCGCCAGCGTGGTACTCGGAGTATGTCACAGAGATCAATGTTGTATAATGTCTTCTAACAGAGGATGGAGAGCCTTCAACTTTTCATGAAGCTTTAAACAGCTCAGATATTACTTTGTGGATGATAGCAATGTAGGAAGAAATTGAAGCTCTACACAAAAATAAGACATGAGAACTTGTACCACTACCACATGGAAGAAAAGTTATTGGAAACAAATGGGTCTACAAGATCAAACATGATGGCAATGATCAAGTGGAGCGGTATCGTGCAATATTGGTGGTGAAATGATATGCTCATAAAGAAGGTATTGACTTCAACGAGATATTTTCTTCGGTGATTCGACTTACAACAGTCCGAGTAGTCTTGGCAATGTGTGCTACATTTTACTTACATCTTGAGCAGTTAGATGTGAAAACTGCATTTCTTCATGGAGAACTTGAAAAAGAAATATATATGCTCCAACTAGAAGGTTTTGCAGAAACAGGAAAGAAAAACTTGGTTTGCAGGTTGAACAAATCTCTATACGGTCTCAAACAGGCGCCGAGGTGTTGGTATAAGAGATTTGATTCCTTCATCATGAGCCTTGGATACAACAGACTCAGTTCAGACCATTGTGCATATTACAAGAGGTTTGAAGATAATGATTTCATCATTTTGCTGTTGTACGTGGATGATATGTTGGTAGCAGGCCCCAACAAAAATTGAGTCCAAGAATTGAAGGCACAGTTGGCTATGGAGTTTGAAATGAAGGACTTTGGACCAGCAAACAAGATTCTAAGGATGCAAATTCACCAAGACAGAAATGACAGGAAGATTTGGCTTTCTCAGAAGAACTACTTGAAGAAAATCTTGCGACGCTTCAACATGCACGATTGTAAGCCAATTTCTACCACACTTCCTGTTAATTTCAAGTTATCCTCAAGTATGTGTCCTAGCAATGAAGCAGAGAGGAATGAGATGTCTCAAGTACCGTATGCATCAGCAGTGGGAAGTTTAATGTTCACTATGATATGTACTAGTGGGAGCAGTCAGTCGATATATAGCGAATCCTGGTGGAGAGCATTGGATAACTGTGAAGAGGATTCTAAAATACATCAAAGGAACCTCATATGTTGCATTATGTTATGGAGGATTAGAGTTTACTGTCAGGGGCTATGTGGATTCAGATTTTGCAGGAGATCTTGATAAAAGAAAATCCATTATTAGCTATGTGTTTACACTTGCGGGAGCAGCTGTAAGCTAGGTTTCAAAACTACAGACTGTTGTGGCCTTATCTACAACAGAAGCAGAGTACATGGCAGCTACACAAGCTTGCAAAGAAGCTATTTGGATACAAAGGTTATTGGAGGAGCTCGGGCACAAACAAGAGAAAATTTCTGTGTTTTGTGACGGTCAAAGTGCCTTACACATTGCAAAGAATCTAGCCTTTCATTCCAGGACAAAACACATAGAAGTTCAGTAGCACTTCGTTCGAGAAGTAGTAGAAGATGGAAGTGTGGATTTGCAGAAAATCCATACCAATGAGAACTTAGCAGATGTTTTAACCAAGCCGATCAATGCTGACAAGTTTATTTAGAGTAGATCATCTTGTGGCCTAGCAGAAACGTAGGCAACATGACAATGACGAAGTAGAAAGGATGGTGTGGAGATTGATTGGTCCTCAATCTAATCACCAAGTGGGAGAATGTTAAGGCTCCACCAAAAAGGACAAAGAAAAGAAGAAAGAAGACAAAAGAGGAAGAAAAAAAAAAGGAAAGAAAATGAAGAAAAATGGGTGTCGTCATTGACATTTTGATTTGGTGATTGTCGACCATAGACAAAATGAAATGGAGGTGGTTGAGTTAGGTGGCTGTCAAACCTAACTTGTGGAATTTGTTAGCCAACAATTGGCTATAGAAAGGGAGCCATGCAAATGAGTTTTCAGTGCATCCTATTTTCAATGCATCCGATAGCTTATAAAAGAGAGAAAAATAAGTTTCTCTTTATAAGCATTTGTTTTCAATATTTATTACTCTTATGTAATTAGTGAGTGAAAGATTTGGTGTATTGAGGTTCTAGGTAGTGAGCAAAAAGATTACAATACTTGTAATCCTCATATCACTAGTATAATATTTTCCTTCTGTCTTCGTCTGTGGACGTAGGCTAAAAGCCGAACCACGTAATTTCTGGTGTCCTCTACTGTGCTTGTTTTTTATTTTCTTCTAATTTTACTTTAACTGCGTGTCTGCTTCACCCATCAATTTCTTAACAAGTTCATGAATATACAATTTTCATACAAAATTTGTGAGCTATATAAATATAAGTTTCTGAAGATTTAAATAAAAATCAATTTTTTATTTTATTTTATTCTATTAAATTTATTTAATATCAATAACAAATTATAAAAAAAATTCCTAAAATATTGGAGGAAATTAATATGATTTTGAAGAGGAAACTATTTCACCAAGACTTTGCAAGTGTGAGTAGACGGTGAGGTGGTGTTTGTTCGAACAAGTGTTTGGTTCGAGATATAGGAGCGGGAGAACAAAAGAACTGGTATTCATTTTCCCTTTGTATTGTTTAGCTGGCAATAACATATTGGAATTTAATTTCTACATAAATTTAAATTCTATTAAACCACACTCATAAGATATCAAAACTTCTAAATTTACCCATTTTGAAAGGTCTAATTAATTTATTTTTAGTTATTAAAAAAAATTATTTATAATTATTGTGTGTTATTAATAATTCTATAATCTAATTAATTTAGAAAAAAAATAAAATATAAAATATAAAAAGATACCAGACCGCCGCCACCGTACGCATGTGGATTCTCATTGGCGGCCACCATCGGATTCTTTCTCTTCTGATCTACATAATGGCGCCATTGACGATTGGAGTGGAGTAGATGATGATTGATCTGCACTACGAGTGGAGCAGATGAAAGAAATAAAAAAATTTTGAACAAAATGATGAAATTATGTGCCAGAGAAAGGTATTGTTGCAGTAGCTGTGGTTCCAATGGCATTGTTGGCGAGTTTTTTAATTTTTAATTCTAAATTAAATTATATTTTTAGACAATTTATTTAAAAATAAATTAAATAAATATAATTAGTTAAAGTGATAAATATGAAATGTTTAATAATAAATATTGGGTGTTCAAGGATAAAATTATCAAGACAAAAAACATACAATTCCTTTGATCATTTCTTTTTAAAATTTTATATCAAATCAAATAATAAAAATTAAACTTCCTTATTTATTTCTCTTTTTTCCTCTCTCTTTCTCTCTTTTTATTTCCTCTGTCCTTCTCCCATTTCTTGCAACTAAAGAACACCACTTGGGACATTGGTGGTTATGATTGATGCATCGTGCTATAAGAGTTTATGCATCCAGAAGAAGGTGACAAAGACCGATCAACAAGAAACTATCTTCTGATGGATTGTGTCGGGGGACAATTTTGATTTATTTATTTCTATTTAGATTTCTTGGGTGGAAATTCTTGTTTTATTTTATTTGATTTATTTTGTTGTTTAAACGAAAGCTTACAACTTTTTTCTACGCCCGCCGTAAACTTTTGTACTAATGAAATTGTCAAGCATTAAATGCATATCTGCATCTTGAGAAGTAAGAACTGCCGATTGCTTATTTGCTTTTAATATTTTACTGGTTTTATGTCAATTTTTAGTTGAAGTAATTATTAAAACTTTTGTGGTTAATTTTTGTAATCATGATTTTGATTTTCTTCATGTAAGTACTCGTGAAAGTACTATCAAAACAACGTTAATTATGTCACAGTTTCATCGGGATATTATTATTTTTACTTCTCTCTCTGAGAACATGCCAGGAAAAATAGAATGTCAAGAGAAATTTGCAAATCAAGAAAAAGAAAAGGAAAAATAATAAATTATTGTATTTAATATAACTTAGACGATATCAATGCCAATAAAAGCGATGAGAGGAACAAATTAGTAGCCTTCAAATAATGGTTCAAGTGAAAGTGCTTAGCTCGGCAGCAACGCCAATAATAAGAAACCAAAAAGTGAAACTGCGGTTATGAATTTATTAATACAAATTAGCAAATTACAGTAAAATTTTTATAATTAAATACTCGATTAATTATGAAGCTTTATTATATAAAAAATTTATACTACAATCATGAATTAGTAATTATAATTAGGAAACCACTGTTCTTGTTTCCTAATCCCATACAGGAAAGGATTAACGAATCCCTCTCAGGAGTAGGAAATTATTTTTCCCTTTACGGAACAGGATACTATCCTCTATAAGTACTACTAGCTACCATCATATTCTCCAAGTTAGAAATTGCACAACAGTAGCATTGGCAATGGCGCCAAGTTCAAACAGATGTGAATTTGAGTCAGTCCTGTCCGGCATCACTCCTGAAAACTGGAATATATTAATGATAGGAATTTATTGAAGTAAGAAAGGGAAAAATGAATAATAATCTATCATTAGGGTAATTTATCGTCAACCCCCATATGTTTCAACAATTAACATCGTGCACCCACATGTTTCAACCATGTGCGTCGCGCACTCATTTTCGTTAAATAAAGGTTATTTCCAACGATGTAAGGGTAAAAATGAAAATAAAAGAATTGCCGAGAGTTTGAATTTGAAAAAGTAATATTACAAACAAATTCATATCAGTTTTGTCTTATGTGAAGTCACTAACATTACACTCTTGCCCTTCAAAAACAATTTCATTACAATACATATGTGGCATTAGATAAACACATTACAAGCATAGGTAAAGCATGTGCAACTGTGCATTGTAACGGCTATATATAGGCAGTAGATGGCATCATTTACAGTTCCTTTGCAACGGTACCATAACGGCAAGAGGATTCCACCAGTTATAAATATTAATGTTGTGCAACCCTCTTTAACTTCACCATGACTGACAAAACTCACTAGTATATTGATACAAACAGCACTTGTTCGTTGTTGAGCTTTAGATCATTATTAAGCTAACACAAGCATTACCAGCTATTCAAGCTACAACTTATTCAACACATACATTGGCAGAAGGATGTCTAGCTTCAGGGGTGCTTCAAGTTCATCAAAATCAAAACCTAATTCAGATAAAAATTTGATAAATGGGGGAATTTTCAAGTTCCACAACAAGTTATGCTATTGTAGAGTCAAAGCAACAATCAAAATATCAGAATCCAAGCCAAATCCCAACCGATTATATTATAGCTGTCCTAATGATCCTGCATGAGGTTTCTTTAGATGGTGGGCACCATCTAGAGAAGAGATTTCAGAATTTGCAAGTCAGATGAACCTGTTTCAAGAGCAAGGTATTGACAACAATGACAACAATATTATGAATCTTGACATGTCTGACTTTGATCACAAGATCATCAGAATTGAAACTCTACTTTCTGAATTGAAGAAGTACCAATTCGTGACAATGGTTATTCTAGTACTCGTTGCAGCTATCATATATTGTTTCTCATGACATATGTATTGAAAATAGTAATGTAGATTCAGAAAATGCAAAAAAATTAAGTGTAACATCTGCTGAGATTCATTGTACTTAATAATATCAAATAGTTGATGGAGTAATATACATTGGCAACATTTTAAATGGTGTATTAATCCCATATATGGTTACAAAGCAATGTATCCAACAAAAAACAAAAAAGACATTGTTGGTCTACCTATACACGAGTGATAAATATACTTCGCCAATAACTTTCATAATGCCACAAACCCCTTGTAACATAATCTAAAGCCTAATTAAAATTAGATGGCCACTGCCTTTGGCGTGCTTAGTGTGCAAGCACTAGATACATTTAAGCTCCATAAGCAAACTAACATGACATATCAAAATCAAACCAAGATAACTAACCAAAAAGTTTCTGATTCCATTTCTTCAAATCATTGGCTGGTTTACTGTGGCATTCTGAAAGGTGTCAAAAAATGGGTTATATACCTTCACTGCTACTTATTGTTACTGTTGCCAATGTCTCCAATGCATTCCAGCAATCACTACATTATGACAACAACATAATGTCAGTAACATAATCCTAACCCAGAAAGCTAACAGCTGTAAATTAATATTCATTTTAAAATTATTCATTTTAGAATTACTGCCTTATCATATAAGGTGGGAATGATGGTCCCTTGCCCTTGTCAATATTCTTTAGTTCGGACCTTTTTGGACCATTGTGCTTTTCCCTAAAGTTATCCCACCAGCTGCCATTATCTTCTTCCCTTGTACACCCAACCATAGAGCATCAGGTTGAACATTTGTTGGTAATCTTGAAATTATTTTCTTGTACCTGAAGGCCCTTTATGATTCCCAATCTTGTTCTTTTTTGCTGGTGGCATCTGCGCCTCTTGAGGTTCATGAACCCCAACTGTTATTCTGACTTGCTCATATGCCTGCATGTGGCTAACAGTGGACCCATTGCCTGGTGCACTGTCAAATATACTATTTGTCCTGCCTTGTAGTCCTAACATGTGATTTTTTTCATTAAATGTCATAATGTCCAACATTATATAGTTAACCTTAATAATATAAACAAATTTCAAGAGATAATAAACATTTAAATATTGAAAAATTAGTTAATAAATATTTAAATATCGACAAATCAACTACTTATGGATATCAATAACACAAACTTTAATAGTTCCAAAATAATACCTCAGGTTGCTGACCATATCCTTGTCTTGTAGCCTTTAAGATTACTCTGTGGATAGACACAAGTGTACAAAATAAGGTTCAATGTTATAGAATAAAACTTGTAAAGGAAGAGACAACACTGACCTTATAATGCCTTGTACTTTTATTTGCATTTAAAAGATTAATTGGACAACCTTTCTTGTAATGGCCAAACTCCTTGCAGTACTTGCATTGCATCCTATATCTTCTCTTCTCTGCAGGAACCTCATCAGCTTCCCTTCTCCCATTCATTTTTGGCCTTCTAGGAGGCCTTCTCATCATTTGAGGAAAAATCTCATCACCTGCTGTTATTGGCCATGAAGACTTATCTAGAATGGGGTGGATTAATCCAGTGTATGTGCTTAAATAACTCCCTCGATTCAATAATTGACTAATAAACTACCCCATCTCCTTTCTACTATGTAAAATGCATGGCATTGCATGAATGCATGGAATACCACTTACTTGCCAGTGGCCACAGTCACAGACATGATGCTCCAGGTCAACTATATAAGTCTTGTGGATGTGATCTACTTCATACAGCCATTCACTAGCTCGTGCTACAGGGTTTGGACTCCCAATTTGCAAATTCTTCATCATCTTGTCGTAGAACTTTTTCGGAATGTCAGATTCCCAAGCCTCAGCCTTTTTCCTTCTATTCACCATCCTCTTCATTAGCTTTTTCCTTATCCATTCAAGCATACTCAGCAGTGGCACCTTCATTTGAATCCTACGCCATGCATTAAAAGATTCTGTTATATTATTTGTGCAGTGGTCAGTCTTGCAGCTTTTATCAAAAGCATGTCTTGACCAGAATTTTGCTGGTAATCTTCTTAATGTCTCGTAAACACCCTCGTCTTCCTTCATCAAGTCTGTCATTGCTTCATTAAAATCCCTTCTATTGCACGCCCTTGCAGTTGCCCAAAAATAAGGTTTGAAGTTTGTATGTGGATGTTTTGCTTTCAAGTTTGCAAGAATGTGTCTTGCACAGAACCTAACATGAGCATTTGGGAACTCAAGAGCCAGAGCATTTTGGATGCCCTTCTGCCTGTCACACATGAATGTTGGTTGCCTTCTATCTTTAAGAAATGTTTTCAAATGGCCTAGAAACCATGTCCAGGTACTGGTGTTTTCAATACTGCACACACAGTCAGCAATTGGAAAAATTCCAATGTTAGCATCAATTGCTACTGCCGACAACAACACACCCTTATAAGGACCTTTCAAATGGCAACCATCAATCCCAATAAAGGGTCTACAACCAACTTTGAAACCATCTCTAAGGGCTGGAAATGAGAGGATCACTCTATCAAAGTGAGTTCGAGATTACTCCCCTGGAAACCTAATTACACTAATTAATGCCAAAGCCTCTGGCATTTTGTTTAGTATCATCTGAGCATAACTCCTGATGAGCCTGTAGCTTGACTCATGATCTGCACCTGCTTTTCACAAAGCAATTTTTTTTGCCCTATACACTTTAAACCTATTAACCTTACAACCATATATTCTTCTAAGCTCATTTTGAACGAAATCAACTTTTATGTCAGGGTGATCTATAAAGGTTTGTCCATACTTAGCAACTATGAACTCAATAGTTCATTCAGGATTGTCCAACTCTCGTGAGCATGTGTGCACATTATAAAGTCTCTTTAACATGTAAACACCTCCAAATCTGGTTTTTACAGCATGCAAAAACCAAGGACAGTTGTAGTATGCACAACCAATAGTTATTTGAGCCCTTTCAAACTTATGTCGATAGACCTTAAACTTGTTTTCGATAGCATATTGCCTGATTGCCCATGCAAGCACTCTAAAGCTTCTAAAATACATCCCTACTCTAAAGATCACAGGATCTCAACCTGGAATGTACATGTTTTCTCTAACAATTGCCTCCATTTTGGCCAAAACACCATCAACTTCATCATCGAACACAATGCTTAATCATCATTATCACTTTCATACTCAGAAAGCATACAATCCTCATCACTGTCATCAGAAAGCACAAAAGCCAATTAAGGCTCTGATACAGTATTCCCAGCTGGATTAATGACATTAGGAGTACCTAATGGATGAGCTGGATCTTCATCACTATCAAGCAAGCTGAAAACACCATCCTCTGAGACATATTCAGCAGCTGCTGCTGACTTGGAGTTGAGTCTACCAGCCTGTTCAGATGAATCGTTAAAAGGGTTGGAATCATAAACATGCTGTGATTTAGGATTTTGAGTAAGTGGGGAAGATGCCATATCATTTTGGTTGACGGGTGTAAAGGTAGCTTCAGATGTTTGTTCTATATCTTTGTGCTCATTCAACAAAGGAGATAGGTTTGGAGATTCGGTAAAGGTTTGTGGGAGCTGCTGAGATGGACTTTCTGGAGTGTAACATGAAGTTTTGTCACCATTGTTATCACTTACTTCATGCATATGCTCTGTATCGCTGGTTTGGGTTGAGGTGACTACTTGTGTTTGTGTTGGAAATGTTGTGTGGTTTTGTGTAGGGGATCTGAAGTAAGTGTCCAAGAAATCCTCAAATAAATCAGAGTTTGCATCAATTTTGTTTTAAAGCTTAGTTAAAGTAAGGGATTGTGTTTTTTGTGAATTGGGTTGTGATTGAACATAATCTGGTGCAACCAAACATTTCATGATAGTAGTTGTGGCATTGATTGGAATTTCAGCTTCTAATTTAGGTAAGAGTGTGTCATTTGGAATAATGTTTGAGTCAGTTCGGTTTGTTGAGTTATGTAGGGGTAATGGAATTAGGTCATTAAGGTTTAAAGTTGCTAGACTGTTGGTTTGTGGACTTGTAAATGAGTTAACTTCAGAAAGTTGGAATAACACTCTCTTTGTGGCAGAGACATGGCTTTGGGGTATTTTGTCAAGGTGTAGCTGCATATAGTAGATAAGATGATGATTGTGCTCTTTTAGCTGAAAGATGAGGTCTTTATCAGTATCAATCTGTGCTTCTTTATAGTCCCATGGTTGTCAAATACTCAAATTGAAATTCTCTTCAAATAACATCTTCCTTCTATACACTCTCACCATAACTTTGTTAATCACATAAACTCTACTGAATTTGTCTCGATTAATAATACAAAGGTTATGTGTCTTATCCTTGTAAGTAACAAATATAGTGGTATCATCATCTTTATCCATGATTTCCTGTAACCACAATATCTACTTTAATATTATCAAGACCTTTAATTCGTGAAACAAACAAAAATCTCAGTCAACATAAAAACTTTTAACAAACTGTACACACAACATTAAACACAGAAATCCTTGTTAATTTCATCGATTAAGGGCATTCACCCAATGAATTATCAACAACCATCTCAGCATTCTCCAAACAAGCAATGATCAATGACCACAGAAAATTAAATAGAACCAATGGCACAACCATCCATAATAAAATCAAATCCAAAAATGCAATTGTACTTATTCAAATAACAAAATATAGCAATTCAAATTGACATGCAAATCAGTATACTAAATGAAAATTAAATAAAAAGTGCTCTCACTCACCTTAGCTCCTTTAAGGACGGTTCACTGGTTTAGCTCTCAAACCTCTGTTACCTCAGTGCATTTTTTGAATTATGCAGCAAAAAAAATTACCTCCTTAATATATATGAGAGTAGTAGGTGATAATGGGTGGTTTTCCCGCCATTTGGTTCTCTTCATCTTGGATTTCCCTCCAATTTCCAATAGCTGAGCTTCTTGTACAAGCAAGCTCATTGACATGACGAAGGAATAATAAAGCTACAGAGGTTGAAATGATTAGTTAAGCTTTGATTTTGAAAACTAAATGAATTTTTTTTATTTTTCAGAGTAGCTATTTCCATTTTTACCCCTACACCATTGGAAATAACCGTTTATTTAACAAAAATGGGTGCACGATGCACATAATTGAAACATGTAGGTGCGCAACGCTAATTATTGAAACATGTGGAGGCTTACAATAAATTACCCCTATCATTATTGGAGATTCGCTGCATTGGTCTGTTAGTTTTTAAAACTAAAAAAAGTCATGCTTTAATTACAACCATTGACTAGCTTTACTTTGATGGTTAAAATATTGAGTTTGAACTCGTCAAAAAAGTGTCTATTGGGTTAGTGTGTCTATTGAACCCATCCCCACTTTTTACTATGATTCAAACCAAAGTAGTAATTAATTCCAATTGGTCAAAATGATGGGTGTCAGTATTAGTTGGCAGTTTCTAACTTTTAATCAATCAAATTGTACTCGGCCTTTGGCCAAGTGGTGAGAACTGTTGTTCTTTAAATTAAAAAACAGCAGTTTAAACTCCTACTTTCTTGTCCTAATATAAAAAATAGACATCTCTCAAATATTTAAGAAGGTTAAAATTTAAACAGTACTCTATTAAATTTGATATATATTAATCCCAATTATAATCTGATTTGTACATATCAATTATATTCTCATATAATATGAATTATAATTTAAGTAATAATCTCGTGTAATAAAAAAAAAAATCAATCAAACTGTAAACATTAAATATATCCCCAATTAGAAATTAATTTTGCGTAAGATGTCCCAGTCCCACTACAAACGGCAAACATGTTCAAACATATCCAAACCCAGAAGAAACGACAGATTGATTTACTTACAGAGGATAATAATTAGGATTCCAAAATAAATAAAATTCAAAATACACAATCACATATATTGCCCATCACTGATTCACTATTTCAGTTTCACTTTTCTAAACAAGAGTGGAAACTTTTTTTTTCTAGAAAAACAGCAATTTAAACTCCTACTTTCTTGTCCTAGTATAAAAAATAGACATCTCTCAAATATTTAAGAAAGTTAAAATTTAGACAATACTCTATTAAATTTGATATATATTGATCTCAGTTATAATCTGATTTGTACATATCAATTATATTCTCATATAATATGAATTATAATTTAAGTAATAATCTCGTGTAATAAAAAAAAAAATCAATCAAACTGTAAACATTAAATATATCCCCAATTAGAAATTAATTTTGCGTAAGATGTCCCAGTCCCACTACAAACGGCAAACATGTTCAAACATATCCAAACCCAGAAGAAACGACAGATTGATTTACTTACAGAGGATAATAATTAGGATTCCAAAATAAATAAAATTCAAAATACACAATCACATATATTGCCCATCACTGATTCACTATTTCAGTTTCACTTTTCTAAACAAGAGTGGAAACTTTTTTTTTCTTTTTTCTTTTTTTTTTTTCACTCTGATGTGGCAAGGTTTTCACTTCATTTACAGCAAGCAAAGCAGTTGCAATCACAGTCCCTTAGTGGAAGCTTCGTGTATGTAAGCCTTGGCTTCCTCTTCCGAGAGGTGTTTCCCTTCTACCAGGCCTTTTATTAAGGTATTGGTATATGCCGGGGCGGGGGCACGCAAAGGGAACTCCCCTGATTTGAATTTTCCAACAGCTGAAAGTGAACACCTGAATCAAAAATAGTAGATGATTGATCAGTAGAAAATTCTGAGTTAAACTACATGAGTGTCGAAAGTGATTTGGTGGAAGAAATACACATGTAAACAGAAATGTGCTTTCTTATGCTTACGTCATTGTCAGTATTGGTATACCATGCTCCTTCCCCAGGTAAACAACATTATGATACCAGCCATTCTGAATGAAAATTCAATGCAGCTTAATCAACAACAAAGGAAAAATAACTTAATTTATTTTGCAGGAAGATATTTAAGGGACAAAGCATTGCAGAAGCATTACCTTGAGAGCCTCCAAGGAAACAGCCTTCTTGTTTGCAACAGAGTTTAAATCATTTGTATCAAATAAAGGAGAACTCACGTCATCACTATAGACATTTTCCTGAAGTAAAACATCATTGAACTGTTCTAGCCTGTTTAGAAAAAGAAATATGAGTTCAGAAGGTGATCAAAGCAAGTTTAAAACTCAACCTTCAATAGCCCAATGTTAAATTGCAGATCATTGTCATTCATACTAAGATCAATAATTCATGTGGAGACACACCCTAAGATCAATAATTCATGTGGAGACACACCCTCAAAGAAAGGTAAAGAGGAACCAATTTGTGGGATGCAAAACATAAACAGAGGAAATGACATACGTAATTCTGTACAGGCACAAGTAAGCTTTATGTCGACAGTCACATTCAGGGTTAAGGAAAGCAACCCCTCCAGGACCCCATGTGTGAGAGGAATCACGACCAAAGAATAAACGATGAGGGAAAGTTTTCCACAAAATCTCTTTCGGTGGGCTTCTATCCTTTGAACCAGAACATGGCTTTTGCATACCTTCTACCTGAAAGTCAATATATAGCTATTAAAAGTATGCAAGAAATAGACAGCTTAGCAATAAATTTATATCATGGCCAAACAATGAACAACAATGAAGGGGATAATTAAAGACAATCAGACTCCAAGCAAATGATTGACAAGTATAAATCAACAGCAAATCTTCCTTCGTTGGAAGACAGTAACATGAAACCTTGAAAGTCATTAAACTCGCTCTCATTAAGCCATATCTCCTCTTTGCTAACACAGACATATTTTCATTAATATTTCCGCCCAATATTTGAACAATTTCTGGTAAAAGAAAGGGACTTTCCAGGCAAAGACATTATTTCATGAACAACATATGAACTTAAAGGCCAATTTCTAATTACTCTACTGGCTCTTTGTTCTTTTATTATTCATTCGTTTTATTTCTCTTTGTGCTCAGTCTTACAGGATGAAGCATTAGTAACTGATGTTGATAGAAGATTAAAATAAGAAAAGGAAAACACAATTACTAATTCAAATAGTTCAAGCTTATGGTAAAATTAATGAATTTCGGAGCATCATTAATCTCAATTTGAAATAATATCCCATAGCCTAATTTCAATACCGGGGATCACTGTAATTTACCTGTCCACCTTCAATATAGCAGAGGAATCTTGATTTCCACATATTCGATCCAAAACTAGCATAAAAAACATCAACTTTTGAGAGTTCTGATCTCCATGGGGTAGCCGTCCCCAGGTCAGCTGCATTCAATTTGGAGATAATCAAATGAACTTAAAAATAGAGAAGAATTTCAGACTTGAGCTATTCTGACTTGAATTACTACCGTGACCGTCATCAACTTTCAGCTTCGAAAGGGCAACCTGGAGAACTGCCTCAAGCGTTTCTACCTTCGTATCCTCATCTTCAGAATCAGAGCTTGAGATCATATGCTGAGATTCAAATCAACTATTTCAACATGGTAAACAGGTTGATTGGATAGTGTAATACAAAAATTCATTCATATTAAGAGCTACACAACAATTCCATTTTTTTCTTATTCCCTTTATTTCATAAAACACATTGTTTAAGCACCCTAAAAGATTGACTAGCCTTATGTACCATGCGTCTCTAGTGGATACATGATAGACAACAATTTTTTTTTTTTTATAGGAAGCAAAGAAACTAGTATTAAGAAGAACAATAATTACAAAATGTGAACAAGGAGTCCTCAAAGAAAGAACCCCTCGAAAGATCAACATGATGGACAACAAGAAACGTATTCTTGTAACTAATAAATAATTTTTATCCCTCGAAAATTGAAGAACAGCTTAAAAAGGAACTTGCTAAATAAAATCAGCTGTTTTCATATAATTCTACCAACAACCTAAAATCTGACAAGAATGTGATAGTGACATGTAAGTACATTTGTAATGAAGAGAGGAGAAACCCTCACCGCAGGAGGAGCTTTTAAACTAGTTAACTTGGTTGGTAGTTCATCTGCTAGTGTTGGCCAGAAAGCACTTAATTTTTTACGAACCTGGAAGACATATAACAAATCCCTTAACCGAAACAACATAACAAGCTATTCCTGATAAAGTAGGGTGGCCAAGAGTAAAATCATTATTTCCAAATGAATAGAACAAAGAAGATGGTAAGACATCATATTTTACCGCTTGTATCACACGCCATGTTGACTCAAATGGATAGGCCTCTGAAGATCCAGTAACAGGCTTGTCTTCCAGCAAAACATTCATGCATGCAAGGACTGAATTTGATAAAGAGCCAAGATTGTAGCCTCCTTCCAATGCCAAAACAATCTTACCTTGAGCAAAATCCATCAACTGGAGAAAAAAGAAACACAGAATAGGGAATGTGATAAAATTTAGAAGTCAATCCATAAGACCAGCTTGCAAAAAAAGGGAAAAATAATCACCCAGCATAATGCTGATATTAAACAATGAAAGTGTAACCATTTAAAAGCTCAAAAGAAGGCTACGAGAATAAGATTTAAATAAACTGCTAACCTTTTTTAACATAACTGAGTATCCATATGGTGTGACACGGCAGCCTCCTAAAGGATCACCAGCGGCTGTTTCAAGCACCAAATTAAAAATATTTTAGTTGTAAAAAGTGATAGAAAACGAGCCACCAGAAGCACTCAGCATGTCACTCTAGAATAAAGAACTAACGTTATTTGATGATTAGAAATCTAATTATGGTAAATTTACAATGCAAACAGATCATAAAACTATCTTAAAGAGTAATCTGAAAGCGACAAATACATTCCATCAAAAACAAAAAGTAATAATAATACCACGGTATTTCCACGTATTGAGAAAAGGATTAGATAAGCTTTCTGGATTTTGTTATTCTTTTAACTTCTCATTCATAAAAGCAAGATACAAACTTGGCAAATCATAAGCTTCGCAACCCTTGTTGATTTTGATAGCAGGAGCTATTTTGAGAAGTGGAACTAAAGAAGATGAGAAAAGGTAGAACTAATATTAAGTGATAAATAAATAAATCCAATTAATAAAAGCCACAATAAAACATGCTTCACTGTCACAAGTAAAAAGAGGCAACTAGAAAATGGCTTCGGTCAAGGTCCAAGGGCAAGAAAGTTAACTACCCTTGCTAATAAATAATATTTTGAGATCTCTGCATCGTGACCACTAACTTCATAAATGTCTTATTGTTAACTAAATAAGGCCACCATTTTAAGGCTTTTATTGTTGTTGCTTGTTAACTAAACTAACATAAGACATCGACTAGATTTAACAAACTCACAACAACAACTCCCAAAGAGGGGAAAGCGAAAAAATGTCTGAGACCCCAAAGCTAAACATCTAGAAGTCGAGTTAGTTTATCTCATCAAGTGCATTAAGCATACCTGTATCATTAAAATCGCCAATAAATTAATCATGAAATTTTTGTTCACCGACTAGGATACTGAATTTATCATGCAAAATATTTTTATACTAAAAATAAATTATCAGACCAATAGCCACCAAGATCAGGTTATTAAAATGCATTTGACCAATACAGAGATTTAAAACCAGGACTGATAATTGTAGTTCATTCTAATATAGCCCCATAAATTTAAATAAACTATCCAACCTGCATCGAATCCAGCAGATATTATGATTATGTCAGGTCCAAAATCCTTTGCAACAGGAAGTAAAATATGGTCCCAAACTGCCAGATAGTCTGCATCACCGCACCTCCCATTCTCCCAAGGGACATTAATGTTGTATCCCAAACCAGGTCCTTCACCAATCATAGTATAGAAACCATCATCATTGGCAGGATAAAAAGTTCCAAACTCATGCCTGCATTAAAGGGCAACTTCATATGGTCAACATATCTAGTTATCAAGTACCAAACATCTTATGGGACAGAACACATAAAAATTGGGACTAAACCCTTCTGAGCAGGCAATAAAAGGGGAAAAAAATTAAATAAACAACAAAAAGGGGATTGTTATGCTATCAGCAGAATTCTTGAGAAGAGCAAATAACTATAAATAAAATATTCTAGAAACAAATATATAAGGTGATTATAGAGATCTTGAAGCATGTCAAGAAATCTATTATGCAACTTTTAGCAATACAAAATCATATAAATATTCTGATAAAGATCAAGGAAGAGAATAGTTATGTGCTCAATGTTCATATGTACCTATGAACAGAGAAGAATAGGACACGGGGATCCTTCCAGAACATCTTTTGAGTACTGTTACCATGGTGAACATCCCAATCAACAATCAAAATTTTATTGATTCCCAGTTCTGGCTGTAATATACATGGCAATAAATGGGGGTGAGGCTACAAGTAACTAACTGATTGAGTGTTAAACTTTGAAAAGCATATCACTTGCCTTACATGCAGTGAATAATAGAACTCCATGGATGGTAAACTAGGGGAAAGAAAGAAAGAAAACTAGCGCTCACTCTTTCATTTAATAGGAAACTTGCAGCAACAGCCACATTGTTGTATAGACAAAATCCCATAGCTTCATCTGGTTCAGCATGATGACCAGGAGGTCTCACAATAGCAAAAGCAGAATTCAACTCCCCTTCCGCAACTCTCTCGGCGACCTATTGGAGATTTAAAAAAAAGGGAGAGAAGAAATATGAGCTCTAAAATTTCTAGTTTAGAAAAAATGTAACAGTTTTCCTCAAACCTGTATATTTTTTGACTTAATAGCAGAAAGAGCTTCATGCATACTGGATTGTTAGATTGCTGTTAAGTGGTAAGCTGAGTACCAAATTTAGATTTAAATAAAATACTTGAAATATATAAGGAAAGTAAGATGAAAAACATTTGGACATGTTAGTTGGAGATGACTTGACAACTTTCTAAGAAAGAATGGTTTCCAGAGCTTATCCATTCAGACACTTATTTTTCCCTACTAATTAAAATTCCGGCAAAATATCTGTCGAAGTCAGTGATATTCATATAGTCAAATTAACTTTAAAAATGAAATCCACTTGAAACTTGAAAGCCATCTAACAGTTTAGATAAATTTAGGTCTAATTAGATATAATTCACCTGAAAGAACTGTTAAGACATTTTACACTGTTTGAAAGAAGAGGAAATGTAAATCAACATTTTCAACAAACTTCTATAGCTATCATACCTAATGACCTTCAAATCGCTAGAAACTTTCAGAAAACTACACTAAGTTGCGTTACAATTTAACTAACACCTTGTGATAGATCAAATGATATACTAATCCTTCGCGAATATGCTTACTATATGCTTAAGCAAATTTAGAAAAAAAAAATATCTCTGACATATGAGACTGTTATCTGAAAATTACCTCTATAACTGAACCGGCAGCGAGATAAGCAGCCTCCGATGATCCTTCATTTAAGTAAATTGAATTTAATTTTGACGCAATCCTATCTCTTCGGGAATCAAACTGCTTTGAGCTTATATTCTTAATCAAATTAACATGATTTTCCGTGTGCACAGACAGTAGATTTTTGTCCTTCACTTCTTTGGCATTTAAAACGACACACCTATAAGCAACAATACGGCATTTAAAAGAAAAAAAAAATCATATGAATTATATTAAAAAAAAAAAAAGGAGAAGAAGAAGAAGAAAATATATTACCGTTGAGGAATGCCAGCGGCTTGGAGCTTGTTCCAAATAGCTTTGATGCGGTTGGGGTTCTCGGGGTGATAATCACCGTCAGGTGTGTTATGTTTACACATTCTCGCATCGTACAGTAGGCCCACGCGTCGTTTTATGGTGCTGCCCTCACCTGATTTCACCTCCATACTGGCAGGCAGGCAGCCACACTAATTAGTAATTCTTAATTTTTTGAATGTATACGTCAACGTGAATACTGTAGAGAGAGGAGAGATCGCTCAAGTAAAGTGACGATCTGATGTACTTTGAGATAATGCTTCGAATTGAGTATAAAGGTTGTTGGCTCCCTTTAATTTGGGTATTTGGGAGGGAATATGCTTTTTCTATGTCCAATCAAATAATTACACGTCAATTTAACGTGAGAAATGCTACCACTTTTTGTTCCAAAATATTTAAATGGATTAATTAATTTTATAAAAATCTTTAATTTTTTTAGGACAACCTCACTTTTTCCTCAGGTAACTTTACAAAACATTGTACTAAATTCCTAACATTTTTAATCCCTTAATTCTTAATTATTAGATAAAAACTTAAAAGAACTTTCATACTTCAATTGTCTAAATATCTTTTTTTTTTACTCTTCATATGAGAGCATTACTTAAAACTCTTCAAATGATATTGCATTTATTATTGAAGAACTGTATAAGTAAAAAAGTGTTTCAAAATACTCTTCAAATGATATCATCCTCCTTTCTCTTCGAGAATTTCATTTGGAGAGGTTTTGAGAGCCGTTAACTTAGTATTATACTATTCTTTTATTTTCTCATTTTTTAATACAAAAATGTGTTATTATTTTGGTGGAGAAAAGGGTTTGATTAAAATAATTATAAATTTATTTTTATTTAAAGGACCCTTCTGAAGATGATTAATTTTTTCATTCTTTTATTTGCCACGTAAGTAAACAAATAAGTATTTAAAAAGTTAAATTAAAAAAGTCATTTGGTGTTGTTTTAAGTTAGAATGTTGTTGGATCAACATTCAACGGGTATCGTATCATTCCTAGAAACTCTACAATCATTGGGTACAACTTGAATTAATGGTAGAAATGCACAAATTTCGATCCATAATATTTCAAAAGTTATTTCTTTCTTATTTTTTGAAATCTACTATATGGTAGATGATTTAAAAAATAATTTTTAAAAAATTTATGAAACATTAAAATTAACTTTTAAATTTTTTTAAATAATTTATTTTAGGAAATATTTGGTAAATATTTTTGAGTGTTAAATTGTATATAAAACACTCCCGACATTTTTTTTAGTGTTAAATTGTCAAACCATGAATGGATAAAAACCTGCAGTCGGTTTTAAGTACCTAAAATAATAAGCTTTTTATTGGAGTCTTACTGATATTCGGGAATCAGCCAGCATCCTCGTCACCCTCGAAGAACAAATTAGTCCAACAACTCCTGTCGATCAAAGTCACCTGGGCAAAAACTCCAATCCGGATCAGGACAGTTCAGCATTCTCCAATACTGAGAATGTCTGCATCCATCGATGAATCCGTTGACAAAAGCATTGCCCTTTGCCTCTTTCCCCATTGCTGCTTCCCACTTTATGCTGTCGATAAAAGCCTTCATCTTCCTCAACTCTGCAATTTCTTACATCTTTTCGTTGTACTCAATTCTTTTACAAACAAAACTGGACTCGTGACTGGCATCCTTCCGGGCATTCTTTATACTATTCCCATGTTGGAGAAATAGAAGGGTTATAACTTATAAGCTAAGAGTGGTTTTGGGTGGATTTTAAATACGAACGTCTAAATGTGTTTTGCTTCATCTGCGGCCTTCTAGGCCACACTGAGCGTAACTGCCATACGTTGTATGATTCCACGGAAAGCAATGCTGCTAAACCCAATGGTACATGGATGAAAGCTCCCCCTAGGTGTGGCATGATGAACTCCGGTGAGCGGTGGCTGAGGTCAGAGTCACTAAGGACGGAGGAAGACATCCCTGGTAACTGGCCAAAATCTGGAGTTGTTACGATAGTGGGTGAGGAGGGGACCACACAATCTGCAACGGTTGGAAGAAATTTTCGTGGGAAAGAGAAAATGGACAGGTATGGGCCTATGGGGTTGGAAATACCTAATCCTGACAGAACTTGCACCCAAACGGAGATTAATGGCAAGGAAATGGGTGGCTCTGCTCACGGCATGGCCTTAATACAAGCTATTGACACTAGCTACGATTCACAATTAATCATCTCTGAAGCAAAGCGTAGAAGATCAAATCGCCGCTTTTAATAGCAGGTCAAGAAGAAACGGATAATCCGACCCCAATGGAGCATATAGATGCCCTAAAAAATGGACTAGCGGTGGGACCTGTGAATCAGGCCCACCGAAGCCAATGAGTTGTATTAGCTGGAACTGTCGTGGTTTAGGCCATCCACGCACAGTTCAAGTTCTTGCAGAGTTGGCCAAGCAGCATAATCCTGCTTTTATTTTTCTAATGGAAACGTTGTGCCATAGGGAGAAGTTAGATAAACTGAAGCTCCAGCTGGGTTACACGGGGTTGTTTGTTGTAGATAGAGTGGGTAGAAGTGGCGGGCTTGCTTTATTTTGGAAGCCCATTTACAAGGTTCAGCTTCTTAAGTTTGGGAAAACCTTTATTGATGTGGCTATAGAGAACTTAGAGGGGAAAAAATGGCGGGTCACGGGTTTCTACGGTTTCCCGGAATCCACCCGTCGCCATGAAGCATGGAACTTGATGCGATCTCTAGCCTCTTCTTCGTCTTTACCCTGGGTGTGTTTTGGAGATTTCAATGATCTCCTCCACTCAGGTGAGAAACGGGGGAAGCATGCCCACCCGAACTGGAAGCTGCAGGGGTTTCAGAACGCAGTATCGGACTCGGGGCTTTTTTATTTGGGCATGAGTGGGTATCTATTCACTTGGGAGCGCTCAAGGGGATCTGAAGATTGGGTTGAGGAGAGGCTCGATCGTGCCCTTGCTTCTAACTCCTGGTTTCATCTTTTCCCGAAAGCTAAGGTCAGTAGTTTGGAGCGTCTTGCTCTGATCATCTTCCAATTTTACTTGTCCCTGATCTTGTGGTGAGCTCTCCGAGGCACAAGAAGTTTCGGTTTGAGAACAATTGGCTCCGCGAGGCTGATTGTATAGAGATTGTGCAAGGTAGTTGGAGTTCGCCGGTAGGGATGACAATTCAAAGCAAAATTGAGGCTTGTGGTTCTGCTCTTTTTCGTTGGGGAAACCATCTCTCTCGGGATTTTAGAGCTCGCATTCTGGAATGTAAGAAGAAAATGGCTTCGCTGCGGGGTAAGCATGACTCGGCCAGCGTGGATTATTTTTTTGAAACTCGAAAACGCTACAACGAGCTTCTCCACAGCCATGAAACCTTCTGGAAACAGAGGGCTAAGTCCAATTGGCTTAGATAAGGGGATATGAACTCGCGATACTTTCATGCCATGGCTTCAGCTCGGAAGACACAAAATGCAATTGGAAAGCTCCGAAATAATCAGGGACAGTGGTGCACAAATCCGGAAGACATTAACGAGATAATTGCAAATTTCTTCACTCAGATTTTCTCTACTGAAGGTGGTTTTTGTGGTGAGGCCCTCCAGTGGGTGGAGCCTTCGATTTCAGCTGAGCAGAACCTCACTCTCCTGGTCCCGATGGTATGAATCCCGCCTTCTTTCAAAAATTTGGGCTATTGTTGGGGATGATGTATCTGTTGCATGCCTGAACTTTATTCACAATTGTGAATTTCCTGCTGGCGTGAATGAGACCCTCTTAATCTTGATTCCTAAAACTCCCAACCCGAATCATATTACTGAATTTCGGCCTATAGCTTTATGTAATGTTATCTACAAAATTGTTGCTAAAATGTTAGCTAGTCGGCTTAAATTGATCTTAGGGTCTATTATCTCGGAATCCCAAAGTGCTTTCATTCCGGGTAGATCTATCACGGATAATGTTATGATTTCGGCTGAGGTTATGCACTATTTAAAGAGGAAAAGACAGGGTAGGGATGGGGCTGCAGCTCTTAAAATTGACATGTCCAAAGCTTATGATAGAATTGAGTGGAATTTTTTGTCTTCTATTATGCTCAAGATGGGTTTCGGTTCTGATTTTGTTAACATGATCATGTTATGTGTGTCCACCGTTACTTACAAAATCCCTCGCAATGACCTTGAAATAGGTCCTATAGTTCCTAGTCGTGGTCTTAGGCAAGGGGACCCATTATCGCCTTATCTTTTCATTATTTGTGCCCAAGGTCTTAGTTCTCTTATCAATCACTACGAGAGAGTAGGTCTGATTCATGGGATCAGAATTGCTCAGGGGGCTCCATGCTTAACTCACCTTTTCTTTGCTGATGATTGCTTCCTATTTTTCAAAGCTAGCGATCAAGAAGCCCGCGTCATGAAGGCTGCATTAACCTTGTATGGGGCTGCGTCGGGTCAGCGAGTAAATTTCAACAAATCATCCCTCTCCTTTAGTGCTAATACCATCAAAGAGGTTGAGCTTTCGATCTGCAGTATCCTTGGGGTGCGGGGCACAGTAAACCACGGCAACTACTTAGGGCTTCCCTCTTTCATTGGAAGAAGTAAGTCAGCAGTTTTTAGATATATTCGAGAGAGAGTTTGGAAGCAGCTGCAGGGGTGGAACCAAAAGCTGCTGTCTCGTGCAGGCAAAGAAATTCTCCTTAAAACAGTAGCTCAAGCGTTGCCCATCTATGCGATGAATGTTTACCTTCTGCCTATGGAGCTTTGTAGGGATTTAGAGCGGATGATGAACTCCTTTTGGTGGGGCAGGAAAGGGCCGGGCAGTGGAGGTATCATATGGATGAAATGGGAGAGAATGTGTAAACCAAAGACTCATTGGGGCATAGGATTTAAAAGATTGCATGCGTTCAATGTTCCAATGCTTGGTAAACAAGGCTGGCGTCTTCTAACCAAGCCCAATATCCTGGTTGCTCGCCTTTTCAAGGCTAGATACTACCCCCAACACCTCATTTGTGGAGGCTCGACTGGGAAGCAACCCTAGTTATGCTTGGCGTTCTATCTTGACTGCCCATCCAGCCATTATTCAAGGAAGTCGTATTCAGATTGGAGGGGGTCGGCAAACTGTTATTGGAAATGACCCTTGGCTGCCAGACAAGGACAACGGTCTCATCTCCTCAACTATTCCAGCAAATATCACCTCTGCAACAGTTGATAGTCTCATGGTGCCTAACCAGCGCAAATGGGACTATGATGTGGTGACCGACATCTTCAACAGTAGGGATCGTGATCTTATTTTCCGAATCCCTCTCGGCTCAAGGCGGGATGTTGACACCTGGTATTGGCTGCCTGACTCCAAAGGCTTGTACACGGTTAGAAGCTGCTATAGAATGCTAGACACAAAGCTCTCTCCCCCCTGCAGCAGCGCTTGGCGTAAATTATGGCAGCTCCCTGTTCCTGCAAAAGTAAAGAACTTCCTCTGGCGAGCTATGGCCAATGTCATCCCAACTTCTGATAACCTGCTGTAGCGTCGAGTTGAGGTACAAACGCTATGCCCTATTTGTCACTCTTCCTCGGAATCTATTTTTCATATCCTGGTGACTTGCCATTTTGCTAAATCCTGCTGGATATCCTCTGTAATTGGTTTCAATGGGACTTGTTTGAACTTTGCTCAATGGCTGGAGGAGTTGTTTGGTCGCTGTAATCTTGATGATTGTAGTTTGGCTGCTATGATTTGTTGGGGTCTGTGGTTGAATAGAAATAACAAGGTTTGGAAAGGTGTCAATGGGAAGATCCGGTCGGTGTTGAATGTGGCTGGACAAAGCTTATTTTCTTGGCAGCAAGCTCGCAAGAGTGATTTTTTTTCCCCCTCCAGTGCCTGATTCTTTAGGCCATGGTTCTGTTTGCTGGGAAAAGCCTAGTTCTGGGTGGTTCAAATGCAATGTTGATGCTGCTCTAGTCAGATCAAGAGGGTTGATTAGCTTTGGGGCTGTAATTCGTTCAGTCGGAGGTGATTTTATCGCAGCAAAAAGCAACATCCTCCCCGGTAGTTTTGATCCTCGTGAAGCTGAAGCTTTAGGTGTTAAGGAGGCTCTCAACTGGCTTAAGGAACTCCCTTTTAGGTCTGTTGTGTTAGAAATGGATAGCTTGCTAGTTTTTAATGCTTTACCTGATAAGTTTGATTATCCAAATGGTTTTGGCTCGATTATTGCTGACTGTAGAGCCTTGGCTCAGTCCTTAGGAGAAGTGGTGTTCTCTTTTGTTCGTAAATCTGCGAACTCCGCTGCCCACACTGTTGCTCGGGTGGGGAGTTCTATGTCAGGTTCGGGAGAGTGGAGTTTTGTTCCTCCTCCCTGATTATGTAATTCCTTGGCCGTTTAATGCAATTTCTTCCTTTCAAAAAAAAAAAAAAAATATAAGCTACTAAGGATAGTGCAAAACAAATAGAATGTGAAATTTATTCATCAGCAGAAGATCTTTTGAATACCATTACCGTGGTGAAACATCCCATCAAGAGGGTTGATTAGCTTTGGGGCTGTAATTCGTTCAGTCGGAGGTGATTTTATCACAGCAAAAAGCAACATCCTCCCCGGTAGTTTTGATCCTCGTGAAGCTGAAGCTTTAGGTGTTAAGGAGGCTCTCAGCTGGCTTAAGGAATTCCCTTTTAGGTCTGTTGTGTTAGAAATGGATAGCTTGCTAGTTTTTAATGCTTTACCTGATAAGTTTGATTATCCAAATGGTTTTGGCTCTATTATTGCTGACTGTAAAGCCTTGGCTCAGTCCTTAGGAGAAGTGGTGTTCTCTTTTGTTCGTAAATCTGCGAACTCCGCTGCCCACACTGTTGCTCGGGTGGGGAGTTCTATGTCAGGTTCGGGAGAGTGGAGTTTTGTTCCTCCTCCCTGATTATGTAATTCCTTGGCCGTTTAATGCAATTTCTTCCTTTCAAAAAAAAAAAAAAAATATAAGCTACTAAGGATAGTGCAAAACAAATAGAATGTGAAATTTATTCATCAGCAGAAGATCTTTTGAATACCATTACCGTGGTGAAACATCCCATCAACAATCAAAATTTTGTTTATCCCCAGTTCTGGCTGCAATAGCTACATTGTTGAACAGACAAAATCCCATTGCTTCACCTTGTCCAGCGTGATGACTGGGGGGCCTCATTATAGCAAAAACAGAATCCAATTCTCCTTTTGCAACACTCTGCAACCCACTCACACAGGAAAAGAGGAGAAAATAAATGAAAAATCAATTCCAGTTAAAGCTTTTTATTCAGAATTAAGCACAGGTACACTCCAATCAATACATCCCATGACTTGATATAACTCAGAGCTTCATTTATACAAGATTGTGAGACTGCTAATAGTCGTATGCAGTGTGCCAAATTTGGATTTTAAAAATGATCCTCAGGAAAAATAAAGAAGGAAAAAACTTTGGAAATTTTAATTTTCTGACTAGAAAATTTTCTAAGGAAGAACTTTTAGCAGATTTTATCCACTCTGAGCTTTGTTGTTTTCTTCTATTTCAAATATTCTGTTAAAATGTCTGGGGAAGTGATCCATTTATACTGATATAGTCAAATTAAACTTCGAAGGAAGTCTTCTGGAAATTCATATGATCACTTGCCAGTTTAAATAAATTTATCTCTGGTTAGATATGATGGACTTTGAAAATATGGTGTTAAAATTGCACTTAGTTTTGAAGGGACAGGAAATGTCAATCAAGAAATTCGGTAACTATCCCTTAAACCGACAAAGTTCTATCTCCTGCACGGCGGCACCCTGAAGGAAAGCAACAACGCATTATTCAGAAAACACACTCAATTAAGTCCAAAGAATGTCCCTCACTAAGTCAAAAAGATTAACCACAGGCAAAATAAAAATATTAATATTTATTTTATTTTTATTAAAATTATTATTTAAAAATTATATCTATTAAATTTTATTAACTGATATTTTATAATTACATTTTTTTTTTTTTTACAGCCTATCGCGGCACTGGCGGCTCTGAGTTAAAAAAGTCAGGCATTTTGATTTCAAACAACAATATACCGAAACCTTAAACAACAATACGTATAACAATAATGTCAGGATCCACGCGTCGTTTCCTAGTCTTGCTTTCGCCTGATTCCACTTCCATCCGTACTATGCTCTGTCTGCTGCCCTAATTCTTCTCTCTCTATGAACCATAAGATAGATGATACCACAGAGACAAAATTCAGAAAATCGGGGGTTTCAATGAGTTTTTGGTTTTTTATTATTTTTATTATCAACCTTTTTAATATTGGTTCTTTTATTTGTTAGCAGATTTTGAGGGAATAGTAGATTTTTTTTAGTATTTTAGTTACTGCCACAAGTATTGAGAGAACCTAGAAGGCTTAACAATAGATAAAAGAAAGAAAAAATACCTGAAATTGAAGAGAATGGCATCATCTTAGGGATTCTAGCTTCTAGATATTTATTTATGTGAATAGGCTTTACAATAGATAAAAAGTATTGAGAGATTTTAATTTATTAATTGTAAAAAAATATTTTGCATCATCATCATCATCATCATCATGTATCATTGAATAAAATCTCTTAATAAACTGCGGCAAATTGCAATACTCTTTTTTAAGTAGCAGGATTGATTACTGATAAACTACAGATTAGCTAGCCATGAGTAACCATTTCGATTTTCGGTGCAAAACCCAAACGAGGGAGCAATGTGTTGTTCTTACAAATGTCAGTTTCACATTTCACTATGTGCAGAATTGAAGTTTAGCTTTCAAAACTATATCTGTATCCACAAGTAAAAGTCTTTTCCATTCAGCTCTCAAATCTTCAGCTGTACAATTGATGCGCGTTACGAGGCCGTATGGGAGACTAATGAGAACGAGTCTGGACAATCCCTGTAGAATCTTTCTGCAAAATAGGCGCCAGAGCATAAGGTGGGGTGTCGAAAACAGCCAGTGACCCTAACGGTTGGTTTTCACAGTGAGCGGCTAACCAATTAGCACATGAATTGGCTTCTCTAAGGATAAGCTGAAGTTTGCAATCCCAGTTCCTGCAGAGATATTCTCTGCAGCTTAGGATGAGGGCTCTATTAGGATCCAGGAACGAAGTGGGTAGTTCCAAACATTTTACTGCCTCATGGGAGTTGCATTCCACCAGAACTTTCCTAAATCCCCTTTCCCAAACGAGGTTTAAGCCGTGATAAAGTGCCCACAACTCTGATGCTAGACTGTTGCTTGTTCCCAGGTTTTTGGAGTAGCCCAGAATCCATTTGCCGGATTCATCACGAACTATTCCACCAGCTCCTGCAGAGCCTTGAACCCTGCTTGAACTCCCTTCGATATTTAACTTCACCCAATTTGTTAGAGGAGGCATCCAGCAGACTGATATGTTCAGTTTCCTTTCGGCTTCAACTTCCAATTCTTTCTTCTCCCATGTTCTAGGGGGATTTTCATCATCATTCACTTCAGTTCTAACTTCTGGCGCTCTCTGATTGCCCTTCTCAGCCAAAGGGGGAGAAAAAGCAGCCAAAGGATCATATGCCTCATCCCTTTCAGGTTCCTGCAGAAAGCATATGAGGTACAAATTCAGGAACAGTTCGAACAAATATCTTGGTACTTAATAAATATCAATACCTTATGATGCTCCTGCAATGTTGTTAATTTGGAATCTTCTGAAGGTCTCTGAAGTTGATGTGGACGAGAGGCTTCAAAAGCTGCTCCTGATACCCCCAGAAGGCCCATATTCTCCTTTTTCACATGATTTATAACTCCCTCATCAACCACTCCCACTTTCTCTTCCATACTTCTAGAATTTGGCCTATGGATCTTTTCAAAACCTGGAGGACAATCAGCATCAATCATAGAATTTACCAATTTCCCTTTTGATAATGGACGTGCAGAACTAATCTTGAATTTAATTTTCTTAGACCGTCCGGTAAATAAATCAGAGGAATTACTTTTTTTTCCTTGCTTAGGTTCTGATAACATCATTTCAGTAGCAGGATTCACATCCCCTTTCTCATGGCTTCCGCATGCCTTTCCATACAATTCTTTTGAAACAACAACATCAACTGGCCCCACAATCTTTCCGCCTTCCATGTCAACATCCATATCAGTAGCCTCGGCATTATCCATAGCGGCATCACAAACATGTTCCATAGCAGAAACTAAAGAAGGCAGTTCTCTGTGTGATTCGTGAAGAATATGATTAGATTTCACATCGCGAAATACTCCCCATAAAAAGTATTTCGTGTCCAACCTTGCAACAATTCCTGTAAACAAAAATGTTTTGGTTACCTTCATGGAAACACAGAAGAAACCACATCTAAAATCTACACATATTGAGCAATTCATGCAATTAAACTCAAAATACAAATAAAACGACCAACTTTAAAGTACAAAATTCAAGTTTTGTGATGGGCAAAAAGTGGATCACAATCTAGTGGTTTTATGCACTCTTTGAGAAAGACAAAAATAAGATTGAAAAGGCTATAATTAAGATGTGTAATACAATAGCAAGGAGTATTACAAAGAGTGCAAAATTTCGAGGGCCTTCTCGACAAGGTGTCCCTTGGAAACACCAGGAAAGACTAGTGCTTCCTAAAAAAATCTTGCTAATCTGAACACGAGGTCTATGTCACTGGTTGATACTAAAATTTTGTGTTAAAGTATTTATATGTAAATGCAAAATTTCTACATCACAAGAACAAAGAACCAAAATCTAAACATCCATCTTTGATACCCTCCTCTACAATGAAAGATGAAGGAATGCTGTTAAGGAAACCAGAGAGCTCACTCTGACTGTCTTCATCAAGCTGTTTAGATGTGAATATCAGCAACTCCACGCCATCAACGTAACATATCATCACTGACTTTCGGATCTCCAAGATATCAAACAAGCAAGAATTATTCCGCTTGGATCTACAAGTCAATTGAAAAATTTACTTAGAAAATTGCTGAGCAAATTCAAATTAAATACTAGGGTGAATATCAACAACCTCTCTTACAATATGGCTTAAACAGACATTTTCGATTGTTTTAAACCATATCCAAAAAATCTCCAGGAAACGTAGAATGTCAAAAAAAAAAAAATTTAGATTGTTAGAATATATTTCAAAATCTCATTAAATTTGTCAGGAGGTCTTATTAATATTCTTCAAGTCATTGGCAGTGTCAATATTTTTAGATCATATTGTAGGAGACGTTAACAATATTTTTTCCTTAAAATAAAGTATTAGCCCCAAAAATCAGATGGCATACAAACCTCTCAATATTAGCAGAAGGGAAAAAGTACAGGGCAACGTCTGGAAAATCAGGATAATCATTTCCGAACAAATCAGCCCAAATATGGTCTCTTTGAAGCAGCCTAACCTGAAGGATTTTGGGTAGTTTTTTTGAAAACTCAAAGACTTTAGGATGGACACTCCTTGGAAGCTGAGCCAAGAACCCACCATAAAAACTACCCGTTTGAGCAGTATCAAAAAATTTGAATCCACCCCTGAAAGGGGAACAAGAATAAGAATGATGGAATTCTTCCAATGCTTTCTGCTTTTGAGTAAATCAAAAGTAATTTACAATAAAAAAATCAAATGCTTCAATACACTTGGAATATTATCTATTACCAAAGAAATTACTCTTCTAATTGTGCATAAATAGAAGCCTCACACAGCGTAACAGAAAGCTGCAGTAGTAGTCTCAAGAGAATACTAGTTCTAAAGATTTGAAGTAAGGCTTATAGCCTTATATTCTATTGCAGAACCAAGATCACAGATTCATGAAGCATCTTAGAGAATACTAGTTCTATTGCTGTTGATTACCACCAGGACAAATTGTTGCTGAGACAGAACATAAGAATTCTACAGCAAAATGCCAAACCACATCCAAAACCAAGCAAACTTTTAAGTGCAACTGCAATAACCAAGAATACTTGGATAGCGTAATGAATAATATAATTCCCTAACACAAACTTCAAACAGTAAACTACCAACAAATATAGCAGAGCGAGCTACAGAAACTCTCATTATATTTTTGAAGTCACAAAGGCACAACAACATCACAAAGAGACCACTTTTACTATTTCTTTTCTGGAAATTAAGAAGTTAAATATTTTCTTTTTTTATTCATTAACCGAAATATGGTTCACTTGTAATATATATTAACACCTACCCATCCTTAACCATGATCCAAGCACCGACAACCCTTTGTCTTCCTCCCATACTCATATTGTTATTGATTTGAAACCCTAAATTCAGTCTTTAAAACAACAAAGTATCAAGCTTTTATAAGGTTACTGTAATCAAGATAACCACTGTCCTAAATCAAATAAGCTAATAAGGAAAATCTATTCAATCTACAAAATTTTTGTGGGATGGTAAGGACATAAAAAATCATGGATCGCTAAGACTGTTCCAAAAAAATATGGGACAGTGAGGACATTGGGATCCATAAGACTGTTTCAAAAAAATATGGGATGGCGAGGACATTTTGTAAGCAATTTAAAATGACAACAATAGCAATTACCTCTCAGTGTCAATAAGACAGCTAACTTGATATCCCGTCATGCTAAGTTTTGAGTTTGAAAAAACCAAAGTTTCTTATAATTTTGAGGAATATCATGCGTGATCTACATAATTAACTCACATATTAATCAATGGTTTCTAAGATTTCTTAAGAAGTCCTTAGTGTCCTCAAGAGGACATTCCAGTTGGTTTGGCCCCTTAAAGTGGAAGCAAGAGATGAAGGATTCAGATCTCTCAAAGCAAACTTGGAGGAGGAATAGTCCAAGCAAGGATCACTGGAATAACTGTTCTGCATTTACTTGCCAAAAATCAGCAGCTACATGTATCAGACAGTAGCTATAACTTCCTTGATCCAAATATTCTCAAGAATGTATTCTTTGTTTTCCTTCCATGGGTGAAAAATGTTTATTATTCAAGCCTGCTTCTTCCCTCAACCACCCCCCCCCCCCAAAAAAAATCTTAAACAGAAATGTGCATGATCCCCCTTTACTGCTTAAAGAATCATATGCCTTTCTTTACCCAACAAAACGAAAAATCTGCTAAAACAGATGGAGCCATTAAAATCTGCTTAAATAAAACCAAATAATCTCTTTACCGTCTACTTGATAACCACTATAAAAAACATTGCTCTTATACATTAGTTAATTATTGTTATGATGGATTAGTATAGTGCATTTTGCCAAAATTCATGCAAGAATATGTTACTCACGTCCAAGTAGCTTTTAAAGCAGGGCGATATTGACGATACAGCTCAAGTTTAGACTGAAACTTCAGAGCGTCTTGTTCTTCCACAGCAAAATTCTCAGGTTCACCAATAACATGAAAAGTTTTGCCTGAATAATTGAAAAGAATACAGATATAGACCAATTAATAAAGCAACTGATTTACTAGAATACTGAATGTAAATTTTCTCTTTTTTCATTTGATTTATACCGAATTAACAAAATGTAACTGGTGAAAACAAAAACAATTCTCTTTATTTTCAAATCCTTATGACGAATTTCAGATCTTCACAAAAAACATGTAGAATAATAAAATCGAAAATTTGAAAATTCAACTCCATAATACTTATTAAAGAGATTCACTTGCCCAAGCTAGTAATAGGTGAAACAGTTAATGGAGATGCATTGTTCACGGCCTTCTCTATTTCTCTATTTGAAGCTTCTACTTCTTTAGAATGTACAGAGTGCACAGAGGGAGCTTTGTACATCGTCTTCTCTTTATTGGCATCAACTATTTTGACTTCTTTAGTTCTGTCTTTGGAAGGTTTATCTTCTTTATCAGGTAAAAAAATAGTTCCTGGACATTCCTTCTCACCACATTCACCTGCAAAACTTTCACAACAACTTTTGAAACAACTTGGATAGAGATATAAAATAAAGAAGTGAAAAATATGAAACTGTGTCATGCATTGCATCATAACGGATTAACACAACAGAAAGCAATACAGATGACCATTTGAAACAATGAAATTCAATATTTCCATAGTTGCTATTCATTGATGAACTCACAGAAGAATCAAGTTGAACTCATTGAAATTGCACCAAATCAGTTTTTTCACCCAGTGAAAACCCAGGCTCCATGATTTACTTTATATTGGTGACCTAAAGTGTTGCTACAATTTAACTCCAAGAAAGAAGGAAAAAGACATTTCCACAACTGATGCATATCGTTATGAACAAGTCAATTCTAACTTTCTTTCATATTTTAAGTAGGTCGAATATACTAACAAACAAATAGTGTCGAAAAAGTAAGTGAAAACATTAATCACCTTTTGATTCTTTTGATCTTTTAACCGCATGTCGACCAAGCATAGTATTGATTTCTGCACCAACATGTGTAGGAGATTTCATGAATGCTGAAGACTTTACACTAGAATTTGCTTTCACTCCGGGAATGAAGAACTTTGAAGTTAAAATTTTAGATGGACTTGAAGTCCTCCTGGACATAGGTCCAATGGAACTTGACGGACCATATTTCAATCCAGTATTACTATGTCCAGGACATCCCGTTTTCAAGGCTCCTGATGATAACCTAATAACTTCTTCAGTACGAAGGAACTTCACTTTACCAGTTTCCACCTTTAGCTTCTTGGAGCTAACCTGCCGTCCTGGATCGGCACAAACTTCACCAAGAGTCCCTGAATGCAGACCTTCATGGTGGGCCACACCAAAGGAATCCAAAAACTCTTCTTCCCTACCATATTTTGGAGAAACTATGTCGTCAGTTGATGTGCATGCTTCACAAATCCAAACATCTGGGACTTCCGTAAGATTTTTCTTCATGCAATAACTGAAAAATAGAATTTGTACCATGTTAAGAAACAAGGGTTAATAACTTTCAAAAGTAAAAACCATGGTTCAATAAGATTGGAATAGCTTCATATTTTACCTACATTGGCACAGATTAAAATATGGACCAAGAAAGCTGGAAGCACAGAAAGAATAACTAGAGACAAATATTTTATATGGGCCCTGCATTCATACTGGATAGAGAAGGACAAATAACAGCAATCATAATCATCCTTATTTAATAAAAAAACTTTTGACTCTATAAATAAATGATAGCAATCATAATCATCCTCATTTAATAAACAAACTTTTGAGTCTATAAATAAATGATAAGTAAAGTCTCAATAGATGCACAAGAAATCTTTCCAACCAAATTATAGTTTAAGTGTGAGGTGTTAAAGGTCGTGAAAGTACAAGTAGCCACCACTATAAGCAGTTCAAGACAACCCAGGACAATGGAGTAATTGGATGAAGAAGAAGATAGCAAAACTCATGCACCGTTCTCCTAATTTGATTATTGATATTGAGAACATATATGGTAGAATTGATGAACAACCAAAAAGAAAATGGACAAGCATGTGCACAACTCATACATGTAGAGAGATATGGTCATCTTACATATGTTCACAAGTTGTACAACATTGAGAACAAGTCACAATACATTCCTTGAAACCAACGCGACCACATATTTCACATGGTTTGTCCTGCAGAAGAAAAATCTTTCACACCAGAATTTCAAAGATGATCATTACTTTATAAAAGAACCAGAAAAGAGGAAATTTGACATCAACTAAGTATAAACAAATTTTGTCCATCGGACCATGGAATCAATCCATTTTATAAACTCACTACAGTGAAGTTTTTTAGTCCTTAGCAGTATCCAATATAACAAGGGTGATAGCACTCAGTCTTAATACCAAAACCACCATTTACATTTAAGACATCATTTTATCTGCGCATACAATTACAATGCAGAACATGGAAATTCAGAAAAATGTAAATAACGAATGAGTATATGAAGATATTACAAAGACGTTAAATATGGACTATAATTGGAAGATTATAAATGACCAAGGTAAAGAACCACATTACACTCCCAGTGATAAGTACTTAGAAGCAGTTTGGATGATTAAAGGAGGGAACACAAACATAGCCAGGTTTCAGGACTGCTGCCATTAGGTAGAAAGGAACCACCTCAAAAATTTATCCTTAATTGTAACAACAATTCAGCTTAACCATGGTACTCAAACAATATCATTGCCTTCAAACTGTTAGGGCATCATCAGTGACATCCCATATGTAGTGTTAATACAATAAATAGGTTCCATGTCAAGAAAAGATTACATCTTAAAAGGGAGATTAGAATTACAATCATCATTTTTCTTCCATGCGGTTCAAGTGAAGAATGGTCAAAGCAAACACAAAACTATGAAATTTGAAGAGCAAACAAATACGTTTCACAACTTGTAAAGATGATTAAACCATGTCACCCCCCCCCCCCAATAGAAACATAGAACAACCATCACCCTTGAACTCATATCCAAATCTTCTAAAATGATATTAATTTTCTACAAATTACATATCATGCGTCTCCATTTTGCACTTTACGTTCAAACTCAGTTTCTGGTATAATCAAAATCCAAACTCATCTCCAAATTTCTCGTATAATCAAAATCCAAACTCATTCCCACTGCCTGTCTACTAAGACTATATGAGGAAGTTGAGGTGAGGACATAATCAATAAATTAGTCTGGAACTAATGGACAATTATTCAAATAGCAAAAACATATTACATGCCAACATAACAAATTATGTGTCCTTATTTGCAAAAGCAAAATAGATGGATGGAACTCTTCCCCTGCCAATACAGTGCATAATGTCATCACCTTCTTTGGGGAATCAAATTTTAATTAATCTCACTTAAGAGACTTAAACAATGTAATTAATAAGAAAGTTGTAGATAAAACTGTCTTCACCATGTCACTACATTGTTCATTAATCCAACAACTTAGACACTCCCGGAATATACTCTCCCTCCCCTTATATTCTTGTCATGTGTATCTCTCAACCTATCATAAAAAATTAAATCCAGACATGGCAAGAACTCAGGACACTTAAATAATTAATGACGAAGCACGTTTTAGACAAAACAATCTTCGCCATGTCACCACATAGTCCATTAAATTAACAACTTAAATACTCTCAATATTTACACCCGCTTTCTTTAGATTCTTGTCATGTATACCTTTCTCTCTCATGTTCTAGGCTTTGAAACAAAAAAGATAATTTTGTGTCTATAACGACCGCACAGTAACCAAAATGGGCAAAAAATGTTCAAACATCTCAAGTCTAGCATAAGTAACCCGTCATTTAATATCAACTAAAAAAATGCATATCCTCTTTTCTACATCAAAAAGCAAAAAAATAATGCATCTCGAGGGAATAAAGACAGCAAGCAGAGCAACAAAACCAGAAATAGTAACTTTTTTTTTTAACTGAAGCAAATTGAAACTACCCAACAATACAATAAAATACAATACAAATAAGCATATAAAGTTGTTAGCAACATAAAATATCGGCTATCACCCAAATGCAAGATACTCATTACATCAATAATCAAAGTTCGACACATGAAGGACCGTATTAAAGTATCTAAACAGCAGAGGAAATCAGCATCCCCATTTTTTTGAGAGAAAAGGGGGGGGGGGACATTGTAATTTTCGTTTTAGGGGTAAAATTATCATTTTTTAAAGTTTCCGTTAGTTTTCTTAACGGATTCCAAACAGAAGTGGAAAAGTGAAACAAAATGTAATTTTAGGTGGATTTCAGAAAAAAAAAATTATATATTTTTTAAAAAGTTAGAAAAAACGGGTGAACGGTGGATATTTTTCTTATTTATTTATTTATTGAAGAGAATCCTGATCCATACATTTGATACGAAACACAAATGTAGGTTCAAGTTTCGAAGGGATTAGGAACCAAAGAGTTTTATACCATAAATAGCATATCAGCTCGTTCTTGCTCTAAATATTCAAATTTCCCCATAACAAAACTATTTAGACAGAGCCCTCAGATAATATAGAAAAAGAAATTTCAATTGTATTACAGGGATGACATCCAGAGGCGGATGTAGTGTAGGACTAGTGGGGGCTTGAGCCCCAACTGAAAAAAAAAAACTCCTTTTTATTTAAAATAAAATTTAATAAATTTTTAAATAATCCATGTTAGATTATCAAATAACTCTGTTCTTTCAGTTTCTACAACCACAGTAGAGAACATTTTCAACAATGAAATTTGTGAAGATTGAACTTCACAATCGGATGAGAGATGAATGAATAAATAATAATTTGATTGTTTATGTTAAAAAAAGATGTATTTAATAGTGTTGATAATGAATCTATTACGATGTCTGAATGGGAGCGGTATTGGTATGGAACTGCTCATAGTTGGAGATCCATTCAAGAGGCATAAGCTTAATGAGCTCATGACGGGGAATTTATCTCGGGATCTGGATGATGGTTGGGATCTGATCAGATTCTGCTAACACCATGAGGGTGTCAGAGTGATGTTTTGGAGTGGGTAAAGAACGTTTTCAGAATATGAAATTGCGTAAAGAACAATTGTAAATGTGTTATAAAAAATTTTATATATTCAAGTTTCAGTTTTTATATTTTGTTATCATTTAATTTAGCCCCCGGTAAATTATTTTTCTAGATCTGCCACTGATGACATCTGCAGTTTTTTTTCCCCTCTGAAAGGAAAGAGCAATACTAAATTAAAAAAAAAAAAACCTCTTTTGACAAGTGCTATTGGGCCCTCAAAATTTTCTTGCATAATTGGGTAGGGATGGACACCTCTCTCACAAATATAGGTAAAACAGATAATATAATTGATCTAAGTTAATCCCAACATATTCTTATTTATAGACATTAGTAGACCTATTATGGTAAAACATATAAATATAAAAATAATTTAAAAAAATAGTTTACAAAATATTATGTACACGGTGATGTAGTATAAGTCTACAAGACACTAAGGTAGGGTTTACATTTTGAATTGAAGTGGAAATTCTAAAGAGTGAAAATCCTAAGATTGAGATGGAAGTAAGTTATTTACTAACACTTGAATAGAAGTATAAAATGGAGATCATAATTCAATTTATGTGTTTACTTTATATTGTATTAGGAGTAAATAATTTCAAATTACAATTTCACCATTATTTAAAGAATTATAGTTTTTAATTACAAAGTTAATAAAAAATATATTTGATCAACAAACATTTATTTTATTATATCTGTAAATTTATAATAATTATTAATATTCTTAATTATGTATATCACAATTTTTATTATTTTTAATTTAATTATGTAAATTAAAAATTATCGATAAGGACAATATAAATGAAACATTTTTACTATTAACATAGTACGAAATTAATATTTTCTTAGAATAAACTATTCATTATTATTATTAATTATTAATATCAAATAAATATAATACTATTATTTTTAAATAAATATAATAATATTATATTTCCAAATAAAGATAGTATATTAATTCTCTATTAATATAATAATATTATTTTAAAATAATTTTAACTTAGAATCAATGCAAATTATTATTTAGTTAAATATAATATTATTATTCAAATAAATATAATAATATTATTCAAATAAATATAATATTATTTATTTTATTTTATTAATTATAAAATATTAAATCAAATTAAAAATAAAAGGGTAAAAAATGGAGAGGTGGGAGTGGATTCCCACTCCCCACTCTAAAAATGAGTAGGGCCCACAGAGTGGGATTTCCAATCCCTTCCTATTTTGTGGAAGTAAACGCTGGAGTGGGAGGAATCCACACTCCTCACTCCCACTCCAATAAGTAAACACAGCCTTAATGTAGTATAAACAACAGCAAGAAAGCAGCAGTAATGAAGACCGAAGAGAGTGAAACAAATGAGAAAATCCTTTGGTCAAAGTTTCTTTGACTGATCCGCCTTCTTGTTTCATGTGAACATACAAGAACATCTTAAAAAAGTTTTATTAATCTTACTATTGGAATATATTTTACTTATGTGATAAAAAAAAATATGTTATTCTCTATCAAACTCTTCAAATATAAATAGTTAATATTATTTTAATCAAATAAATATTTTTTAAATAAAAAATAAATGATAATTAAAGTATTTATCTCTCTCCAATAAAAAATAATAAAATATAAATTAAAGAGGAAAAAAGTAATTCTACAAAATTAAAGAAAGAAAATAATTTCTTATTTGAAAAATCTTAACTAGAGTATATTTTGGAGTTTTGAATGCTAACGTGTCTCTTCAAATAAGTAATAAAATCTTATTTGAAAAACCTTTTGGAGATACTCTAATAATTGTGTAAACATGTAAAAAAACTTTAAATGGAAAATTATTGGTAAATTTATATTGATTGTGTGCGATGGGATTTTGTTATATTTAATTAGTGGTTTGACTATGTTTGGGAGTGAAGTACTATAATTTTTAAGTACAACTATTGTATAGTAAAAGTCATAGATGTACAATAAAACTCAAGAAAAAAAAAGTTGTCAAGCTATTAAAATCTAGTTACAATATGTTATCAAACACCTTGGCATTTGGGTTTTGCCAGCCCAGCTGTCACATATTGATCCCAAACGCACTTTAAATATTGTTAAGTGATTGCAAATTTAAGAAAATTTAATTATGTAATTGCATTCAAACTTCTATGAGGTACTATAACCCCAAAGTTAGTTATAGCCTCGGTTAGATTCTGTTTAAATAAAACTTTTTTTAAAACCTTTTAAATAAAACTTATCTAAGTAGGATTTTTATTATTAGAAATTTTACAATTTTGTACTAAAAAATTTTTAGAAAATTAAAAAAAATTATTTTAATAGGAAAGTTCTTTAAAGTTATGTTACGAAAGTAAGGAAATAAGATTATCAAATAAGTAAATAATATTTTAATATTGAAAAAAATGAACTTTATTCTCAAAAGCCAAAATTTTGAGCCTCTGTTAATTGTTGGCTGAATAACTTATTTAGGCCTTGTTCAGAATTTCTTTTGAGAAACTCAAAAGTAATTTTGAAAAGTTAAAAATTAATTTTGATATTTGATAATTTTTTTTAGAAATCACTTTTAACAAAAATCATCCTATCTTATAGCTGATTTAAAAAAGAGGAGAAGGAATGACTTTTCAAATATGATTTTGAGCATTTCTTTTATACTTAATAGTTAATATATTTTCACATATTTATTATAAAAATCTAAAATTATCCTTAATAATTAGGAAATAAAAGCATTAACGTGAAAGAGATTATCATCATCATCATCACCATCAATTATGTTGGAATAACAAAATATAAAATAAAATTAATAATATAAAATATTTTGTAAGAGTAATGATACAGCCACAAACTATTGTACAAACCTATTTTGTACAAACTGACGTGGCACTAATTCATTGGTTGAATGGAAATATAAAATAATGAAAACAAATCATGTGAGTCAAGTGATATTTAATTCAACCAATCTTATCATGCCACATAAGTTTGTACAAAATAAGTTTGTACAAGAGTTTGTGGCTATATCATTACTCATTTTGTAATCATCAATTATTATATATATGCAATTAAAAATATTTTATATGCATATTTATAAATGTATAAATAAATTTAACTCAACATTATGTACATATTAGTCATTTATATTCTCACAATAATTTAACAAAAAGATTTACCTTTTCTTTTAAAATTCACAATACTTCTAAAAATAAGTTTTACTAAACGTTTAATTGATTCACCAGTTGATTATCTATACAACATGACTACCAATAATTACTTTAAAAAGTTGTAGTATTACCAAACTAGTTTTTAATTTTCAAAAGCCCTATTAAAAAAAACAAATAACATTAACAAATTTAAAAAGAACTTATGTAATTAAATAAGCACTTATGATCATTAAATAAGATATAAATACTTATTGTCATTAAAGAAAGCACATCTAAATATACTTTTTGACTCTTTGTTGAAATTTCAAAGCTTCCATAAGAACTTACATTTTTATACTGGAATTTCAAATCTTCACATAATATATGTGTAACAATAAATTCTAAGTAAATAGTACTATATTTTTTTCAAATAAATTTAGAAGAAATTATTCGCAGAGTGCAAATTTACTAATATTTTTATCATAAAATTTAATATATTTTATAATACAGAGATATGCCCAAGTATTAACACGAATATACACATAGATGGATTACATACTAAACAACAAGGCCTAATATCTTCGGTGCCATTTATTCTTTTGTCTGAAATTTGAATAGATGTGAAGTAGTATAGGAATAGAGCTGAATGTTTGAATTCGAATTATATATTTGTTTTTCTTGTCCCATAAATATTAAGTTGATTGTTGATATAAACTTAAGAATCTAAAAATTATTATTTTTACATTTGTACTCTTATAAATTATAAATGTTAAACAAATAATAAATATCTCAAAGAACATGAATAAGATAATATATTATCATATTTTAATTCATGTTCAATTGAATACAACCCTTTAATATTCTAAAATAGCATATGTTAATCAATTTTATTATATTTTTTATTTAATAACTTAATGACTAAAAATTTTTATTAAGTTAAAAAATAAACTTAATAACTTGATTAAAATTAAATCATTAAATTAAGAAAAAAAAAGTCCCTTCATCTCACTCTTTTAATACTTTCTATATTCGGACAGAGTAAAACCTAACATTTATAAATTTTAGTTTGTTCGTAGACTCCAATGATGCATCACTATCTGAACTTTATGGTCAAAACTTCGTATATTTGAATGTGACAAGTCAGCTTGCCCATGAAGTTTCCTACGAACCAATAAATAAAAGACATGCTCTAAAGTTTTATACTGTCTATTTATGGCAAGTAAAGAATGCAATTCGGCAGTTCGTATCCGTTGCGGCCAAGCTGTGGTGCTGTGGTCCAGCAATGGGTCCCAAATTCTACAATCATGAATTCCCGCTTCCTTACGGTCCCTGTTCATCCTTTGCGGTATGACAATTAATTTTTTTTTTACAAAAAAAAAAAATTATTTCTACACCATTTATGTTTTATCATAAGTGCACCAAACCATCATAAAATTTTAATATACATTTTTAATTATTTTTATTTTTAAACTTGTATCAATCAATCACTTTAATGCTAAGAATTTAAATAAAATTATCATTTAAATAAAATTATCATTTTACACTTAAATAAATTAAAAGATCATTTTATCTTATAAAATTTTTAAAAATAAAAAATTTTAATTACTATTTACTTAATTGATAAAATATTATTGACAAATTGGGTTTTTGAGTACCATTTAATTAATTGATAAGATTTTATTGATTTTTTAATCCTTTTGACCTAAAAAACATGTAATGTTCATCTCAAATATTTTCACTTTTTTTAATCGGTCATACAATCACAATTATCAAATGATTTTTATTCATTAAATTAATTACTATAATAATAATCATTTGAACCAACCTTAAATAATAAAAAACTTATAATTACAAAAAATATCATTTAAAAATTATAATTATAAAAATGAACATCTTACATTTTGAGATTTATTGGTTTTATTAAATTCAGAGGTATTCTTTGTAATTATATTTTTTATTTTAAAAAAATTTTGTAGGATAAAATTGGTCTTTTAGTTCATTTAGAGGTAAAATGATCATTTTATTTAAATTCTTAGTGTTAAAGTAGTTGATTTAAACAAAGATGGTGTAAAGAACATGTCAAAATTTTATATATATGACAAAACAAAGGCGGTGTAAAGACATATATATATATTACATGAGACTATTACTCATATTTCAAGAGATTAATACATTGATTTTTACAATCAGATAATTACTAGAACTAATTTACAAATCCAATATAATACAACCCAAATTTTACCATTTTTAATATTCGAGGGACGTCTACTCCGCTCACATTTTGAAGGAGAGAATAATATTTTTACTCAAATTGAGAAAGAAAATTAAACCTTTACAATGTGTTGTGGGGGTTTGAACCCGCAATATAATACAACCCAAATTTTACTATTTTTAATATTCGAGAGACGTCTACTTTGCTCACATTTTGAAGGAGAGAATAATATTTTTACTCAAATTGAGAAAGAAAATTAAACTTTTACAATGTGTTGTGGGGGTTTGAACCCGCACCCTCACAATTGTGAGGGCATGCCAAAAAAAAAACCATATATATGATTAAGGGATGAGATTATTTGAATCTACTAAAGTATTCTTTAAAGCTATTTATTTATTGTACCTACTATTAAAAATTAAAAAAAAAGTTTATACCCTATAGACCTTCCTAAACACCAAAACTAACCTTTTAAAATTAATTTTTAAATAAACTCATTACAAACCCATTATTCAAAAACATGAAATTGAAATTTTATTTACAATCCACTAAACGAACTTGCTTGATTTATGTGATTATTGTTTTAGGGAAAATTATTATTCGTATACTTTAAATTTGCGCTTTTATAAAAAATACTACAATACTTTAAAAGTGTATCAATCATCCACCCTAAATTGACAAAAGTTATATGTCGACCACTAAACTGTTATTTGTCATTTGAAAGTTAACATAACTATAGTGGATTGATGATTTTACCCTTAAAAATTATCACGTGTATACTCTTAAAATCTCTTATTATCACTTATATACCCTTAAAATATCACTTGTATCATATGAAAAGATTATATTACTCATCTGACATTATCATATTTAAACGGCAACTAATAGTTTGGTGGATGACAGATATATTTTGTCAATTTATGGTGGACGATTAATATACCTTAAAGTGTTGTAGTAAATTCGATAACAAAGTAAACTAAAGGTATACGATTGATAATTTCCCTTGTTTTAGCGGTCAAACAAAAATGGATACAAATGTGCAAATAAAAAAGGCTTAAAAAATTACAATAAATTATAAGCGTTAACGAAATATTAGAAATAAAGCTCTCTCTCCAAAATTTCTCTTTCTCTCAAAAATGCAAAACTTTCTCCCTAAAAAAATTTAATCTTCACCATTCAAATTGCACCCAAAAAAAAAAAATCATTGTATATAGAGATTTGATCAGTCAAGTTCAGATGTAGCCCTGATTGGAATTCACTTTGGGTTTGTTTTTGCAGACAAATTTCGATGGAAAAATGATAAAATATCTATTAAAAATCCCCAAGTTCCATGGGAATAAAAAAGTGTTGATAATTAACGCAACATGGGAAAATGCATTAAAGTAATTACATATTTATATATATGAAATGGATGCAAGAGTAAATAACATAATGGGTAATTTAGTAATAAAATTTTTAATTAAAAAAGTATATTGAGTATTTTGGTCGGTTTGAATAAGCCCACCCATAAGAGTGCATTGAGAATTTAATTGACATAATTACAGCATAATTTGAAATTCTAGCCAAAATCATATACAATATAACCTCTATAAATTAATATTCGATAAATTAATAATCTCTATAATATAATAATAATTTTTTGCGGTCCCGACTTGGACCCTGAAGATAAATTAATAATTTCGATAAATTAATGAGATAATAATTTTTCTGAGAACTCCTATATAACTCTGTGGTCTCATTTATATCATAAATTAATAATTGTAGAAATTACAAATACTATGAAATTAAAAATGTAACTGACTATGTCAATTTATTAAAATATGAGTCTATTGTAATTTGTTTTTTCTTGAAGTTTAAATATAGTTGAATCTCATCTCTAATTTTTCTTATTGCATCTAAGAGTTCTGGGATTGAATTCTCATATTGTAATAAAAGATTATGAAGTGTTGTTGATGACTTGAGTGCTTCAATTAATATAATTTAATAACTAACATTTAGTTTAGTTCATTGAATACATTGAGTAAAATTCATGAACTTGTTTAATCAAGTATACATTATTTATTTGATGAATTTATTTAAATTCTATTTATTATATTTGTAAAATGCAATGAATTTTCAGTCAATTAAATGGTAGTTCTTTGTACTGTGAACACACTATAAATTAATAATTTATTAATTTATCGATTAATTAATATCTTTTTAAATTAATAAATTTTTATGGTCCCGACATTATTAATTTATAGAGGTTAGAGCATCTCTAAAAGACTTTTTAGGTTTTACTCTTCAAATATCAATTTGCTTAATGATCTGGCAAATAAGTGGATAGAAAAATACAACCTCCTCCAAAAGACTCATTAAATTAGAATAAGTTAATATTATTTTAATCAAATCTTTCTACTATTAAATTGAATTGCTTTTATGTTTTTGAAAGAAAACATAAATGATAATTTATTGCAGTCTTATTTTTTCAATAAATAGTAAAAAAATTAATAGAAGAGGAAAAAAACTCATTCATCAATATTAAAGAGTTAAAAATAAATCTTATTTGAAGAATTTAAATTAACGTATCTTTTGAAGTGTTTAATATTGATATGACTCTTTAAATAAGATGTGAAATTTTATTTAAATTTTTTTTGAAGATGCTCTTATACTGTATATATATAAACACCTTCTTGCCATGGACGAATCGACCAGGCAAGGCACGGGCGCCGGCTGGCTTTTAAAAAATTTCAAAGGTATGATTTAAAGCGCCTATTTTCTTTAAATTTTGTAAAAGTGTCCCATTCGAGTTCTAAGAAAATGCCCTTGCTAATTCAAAGTTTCCACCTGCTCCATGTCTAAAAGTTGGCAAATTCTTTAAAATTTATTTAGTTATTTTGATTTTACAAAATGTATTATCCACCCCCGATAACTCACATACAAAAAAATAAACTAAAAGTTTGACTTTTCTTTTTCATTTTGCTTAAAAATGTAAACAACTAAGATAAGCCTACTCTAAACATAACTATTCTAATTTCTTCATCATAGAAAATCAACAGGCAACAAAAGTAAACTATGAATACTTCGTATAATTTCATCAAACACACCAATTCATTGCTTTTGTCATTGCATTGTCACCGTTAACAAGTGCATGCTATCTAAAGTATGTATTAACAATAAAACGATTATACAAGTACAGTTTTTAAAACATGAAAACTCGTTGAGAAGCATAAATATTATCAACGATGATTAAAATAGTAGTTGTGCTATATATTATTGTGTGAATTTTCAGTTTATAATTTTTTTTGAACGTGCCCCAGTTGAACAAAATTTCTGACTCAGTCGCTGCTCCTCGCCATGGTATAAAATATTTGGCAATTATCTAAAGTCATGAAAAAATGCATAACGAAATAATAATAATAATATGAGAGATTATGTTCTATATAAGCATATGAACCCGTATATAATGAATAACACTACGATCTTTAAAACACTAACTCTTAACTTTCTGCGATGCTATGGTTATTGATATCACTGATAGGCATATATAATTTCATACAAGGTTAATTTGTTACCCTTAAGAGCTAAAGAACCTTAGAGTTAAAGCTGAACTGCCAAACCATCCTCAATGAGCCTGCCCTAGGTGGCTTAAGTGCACCCAAAATTGAAAACTGCCACTGATTCTGCAACATTTTAACAACCAAATTAGGATTTGCATAGTCCTTCAGTATAGCCAGCAAACATTCATCTCGACGACTCTTATTCTTTGTTTTTCTTTTTTGACGATAACAAGTTTATTTTGGTTTCAACCCTACTTATATACTAAACTACTTGATTGTATAAATAATTTAACATTTTATGCAGTAGAAGAGTCATTCATAGTTCCTCAGCAATATCATTGATTAGTTTAAAAGGGTAAAAATAAATACCTAATTAGCATAGGATAATTGATGAATCCTCCCAGCATCAGCATCTGCTGCTCTTCTAGGAAAATCCAGGAGGAACATCGCAGTGGTATTGTGGTTCAATTTTCACCTTGGAGAGAGACTGTTTGGTATTGCTTTCAATGCGAGAACTGTCTCGGGAAATCACGTCATGGGTGAGAACAGGGAGAACTTCCAGTTTACCTTGCACCTCATGGTATACTCCCCACAAAAACGATCCCAATTTGAAACCTAAAACAATGAGATCATTGAACTTGATAATGAGGACTTGTTTTACACGTGCAGGTCACGAATTTTATTAAATGAATCTATTCCTGCATCTCTAAGGTCCAGTAAATTAAATAATTCACATGTTTTCCTTCTCCAATTTTGTATCTATAACATGAGCAAAATTATAGGCCAATAAAGACATTTTATGTGGTACATGTGCATTCAAGTCTTCAAAATAGTAATGGAAACAGATTAGATATTACATAATAACAAACAGAGGACTGAAGAACTAAATGCTGTCTTAAAGATGTAAACATCCTATTATCCTAATCAAATTCACAAACACAAAATGTACTCTTATGAGTAATCAAGCATTGGCAAATATGATTGATAAAATACAGAACAATCTTATTTTATAAATAAATTCATTAAGCTCACCTGAGGAATTTGCTTGCAAAATTTTTGAGGAGAAGATCAGTAGTTCCACACCATTTATACAACTCTTCAGGACAAGAGCTCGCATCTCTAACAGCTCCAAAAGACTATCGTACTGCTCTTTGGACCTACAATAATAAGCTTCCTAATATAACAACCCATGATCTTCATTTTCTAGAAAGTTAAATTTTAACCAAGACTGGCTTCAAGGGTGCACCTCTGAAAATTCCCAGGGAAGAATATTAGTGCAATATCATCTATATTGGGCATGTCATTTTGAAAAACCTCCAGGCTAATATCGCAGCAAGGAACTGAGGAACATGAAATCACTCCAGGCATCTCTTTCGAAAACTCAAGTACTTTGCGGTGAATTTTGCATGGAAGATAAGCCCAAAATCCATCATAGAACTTGCTAGAAGTATCCAAACTAAGCATCTCAATGCTTCCACTAGAAAAGGAAAAACCACAATTGTCAGAGAGTGACAATGGTGTATTTTTTGGATGGACATTCACTACATTCTGGTTCCAGTTCTATTCGAGTTAGGACAAAGAATTCCAGATGTTGACAGCTACAAACATTGAAGATTGTGATGCACATATGATAAGACTAACAAAAAAGAATTAGATAGACAAATTACAAAGTAGGACCAATCCAAGACTACTAAGATGAAGTACTGCCGCATGGAGGATGATCTCCAACATCAAGCCAAAAATATCAGCAGACAGTTCAAGCATTTGGGAATACAACTCGAGTGAAGATAAAGCTCCTTGAATAAGCTGGTCTAATTGACCATGCAAGGAGCCTGAAATAGCATGCCCCAAAAGCTCATAGTACTGACCTGATGATGACCATAAATAAAATGAAAACAATTCTGAACAATTATGATGTCATAAATTTCAAATAAAGAAGAAAGAAGAGTTGAATGCGAAAACTATTTGAAGTAAATCACAAAATTGGTGCAAAGATCCTTCAGAAGTAAAAAGTTCTCTAACTTTTAAGTTGCAAGCCAAAACATAAAGGTCAGTTCCTTCAATGATCTAAGTCTCTAATGAGAATATGGCATTCTCCTATAGATACTTTTGAGTAGTTTTCTAATGATACAAAGAACAAAGCATAACAAAATTACTACGTAACAGAGGGACTGTAATTTACAGTATATTGACGAGGGATACATGGGCCTGTTCTGGCAACGTAGTAAGCAAACTTTCAATTACATTTCTATATAATACATTGGGCTGAAACACGGACGATACTCACAAATATCTATATTATTCTCTCTGACATTAACAAAACAATAAAACATGATTGTTCTTATTAGTTCATGTTAGCAGCTGCACATACTGCATTCCGCTAGTCTGAAACTTTCATTACTTTTCTATGTACTACATATGCTCAGTAACAAAAAAGGAGAGTATAAAATATCATGAAATAGGTCACTCACCACCAAATTGCATATGAAGTCAACAAAAAAGAATTATCTGGCTCATCATTGGGATCTAGATTGCTTGTTTGGATATCAAAGCTCTGAGCTAGAAGATCAGCAAATAGGACATCACTTGAAATGGAACAAGTCTTCTAATAACAGAGTTCAATTAAACAATAAAAATGATAAAGATTGAACAAAAGAGTGAAAATTACAGGAGGCGAGAGAAAATTTCTTGCCTGAACTGATAATTGGTAAAGCATTTACTGATGGTGGGGGAGTAATATCAGCTGCCACCTCTACCCTTGAACCCATAGCTTCAAGGATTTCTACTGGCCCTTCTTTGCAAACAATCCAATTTTTACCTGAAACAGACATAAAAAGAGCATCCACATGTAAATACCAATTTACAGGGAGGTAAACAAAGAGGAAGCAAAATCCATCATTTATGTATTGAGACTCAATTGCTTAGCTGAGTATTTGGGCAGACATTGTCAAGTTGAATTGCCTCGAAGTAAAATAATCTACAGACACTTCATTGAGTCCTAGTTATTATTGGTCAGTATCATAATTGATACACTTTTGGGAATGGCAATAAAATCTAAATTAGGACCATATTGTGTGATTGTACTAATTCAAATTTCAGTTTTTCTGTGTTTATCAGCCTGTTGATGTAAAACTTCCTGGCCATAATTGTCAAGGAGTCTTCGCACCTTTCAATTCTTTTGATGTTTGCGGCACTTGCTGCTGAGTAATTGAATGGATCTCCTCAATGCCTCCTAGAAGAGGGTTGCAATGGGATACACTTGGATCAGCATTTACCTCTTGCGGGGATAACTTTGAAAGGGAAGTTTCAAAACTGGGAGTTCCGTTGGACTTTGTTGTCAACGTATCTGTTTGGCAAGCATGGTTTGAGTGTAAATTACTCTGGGTAGACAATTTGACATTTGGGCCTCCCACTGACTGCCTAAGATCCTTACTGGAGATATCAGTTGATGTTAAGGCCCCATGACAGAGCTCCTGCACAACAGACTTTGGTAATACTTGGCCTTTAATTGACCGGCATTCTTCACAAAACCAAACGATTGGGCGACTAAAGAGAAGAAATTTCATGCAATAGCTGGAAACCAAAAAAAAAAAAGCAACATGATTCAATAGAAAGTGTTAAAAGGTTTATACAATAAATCAAGTTAGATCAACTATAATGCACATTGAATGCTTGTGAGATGATGGACCTTATCTGCATAATCTAAACCATTCCTACCAGTTCTGTACAGGTACTTTGATCATACAAGATGCAAAGATAGAAGCAACCAAGGTAATTTAGACTTGTGTTGGAAATCTCAATTAAAGAAATACCAACTAACTATACATACCTTAAAAAGCTAAAACAAAAAATACCAAATGCATTAACATCTTTCCATTTCTATTGATTAAAAAGTTAAAACAACAATACCAAATGCATTAATTTCTTTCCATTTCTATTGATCTTGCAGGCTTGCTAGATGGTGCTCAGAAGATACAATAAATATGGCATTAGAAACAAGACAAACAAAGCCAAGACAATGACAGCACAACGCAATAGGAACACACACAGGGAGCAAGCAAGGAAGGGAGATAGCAGCCATACATATGTTCTCGAGCACTTTTGCACAGATAGCAAGTTGCTATCTGCTCAGGCCAACCTCCATCACCACATATGTCACAAGGTTTAACCTGCAACATAAAATGACCAAATTGAACGGCATTAACAAAATCATGGCGACGGCCATCAATTTGCTGACATATGTTAGAATTAAAAGTACACGTCAGCTCATAGCATGCAATACAACACATTCTGCGTGGTTTTAACTGACAATTTTTGGGGCAACAATTTCAACTGCAATTTTGCAAACTGATCATACTTTCCCAAAATGGAAACATTTTTTTTTTAATCACATAATTCGCCTGCCCAATTTCATGCAGGTTGCCACGGGGTTCGAATTCGAATAAATGAGATATTAGAAATTTTAATTTGAGTTTTGCTCGCACTCAGTCATGAAAGAGAAAATCTTAAATTTTAATAATAAAAAATTAATATATTTATGCATTTTCAGTTCTACGCAAATTATTATTATTAACCACAGTAATAATTATTTTGGTCCGCCAAAATAGATATAAAAAGTAAAACAGTTCCAAAGAAAAGCAAATATTAAGAAAAAAATAAATGGGACCAAAGAGCCAGCAGGCAGCAGCTTTATAAATATCAACTCACTATGATATGCACGGCGACGAACGGCATTTTTAATAATGGCAATAAAATAATGAAGTGAAGAAAGTAATTAAATTTAAAAAAAAGTGAGAGTAACTAAACGTAAGGGAGCATAAAAGTAAGAAACCGTGAATGTGCATGTCGAAATAAAAAGAAAAAGGGTGTTTTAGGGTTTTTTACCGTGCAAGTTCTTCTTGAAGCTCTCATTTTCTTGTTTTTTCTAACCATGAAGGTGTCATTTCAGAGACAGTAGGGTTTTCCTTTATTACTGGTTGGTCCAACGGTAGGGTCAAATATCGTGCTCACTGTTCTTTTATGCATCCAAGGGCCAGTAAATTGATTATTTTTATTCTCACGTGTCTTTTTAACGATAGATATTTTGACACGTTATACTTGCGGGGTGCCACTAAAGGATTGGATGGGACCTATTCTTGACTTTTTTCTGTCTTTTTTTTCTTTGAATTTCTCCCAATTTTCTTGATCCGTTCCTTCGAGCTTTTACCAAATTAAGGTGGCGTTGATTTTTTAATTTAATAATTTAAAATAATTTAATTAAATTAATTAAAAGTATTTATTTTTATAATTTAATAAAAAAATTTAAATAATTTTAACTTAATAAAATAAGTTAATTTTTTTAATTTTTTACTTAATAAAAAAATTTAAATTAAGTCAATTATTTACTAATGTAAAAAATATTCATGTTTTATAATTTATTTTTCATGTCTATCCCAAAACTCACCCATAGATATTTACCCCACATAAAAATTTCTATATTTTTTCTTTCTTATATTATATACGATAAAATTTAAAATTTATGATATTTTATATATTAAAATTTTAAAATAATTATGTATTCGCTTAAATATAGTTTTACTTATAAATGTTAAAATATTATGGTATTTAATATATTATTTATTTGACATTCAAATTTAATAAGGATACAAATGTAAAAGTACATATTTTTAACTTTTTAAGTTGGAAAAAACAAACAACTTAATACTTATTTTCTAAAATTCAGATAAAAAAACAAACATATTATTAAATTTAGATATTCAGACCTATTCAGAATTCAGATTAATTCATATCTATTTAAATTTTAGACAAAAAAACAAACGCCACCTAACTGATAAAATTACGATCATGCAAAACAGATTAATGTGAAAATAATGGTGTATTTGGTATCGTTGTCCAAATAGTATTTTTCAATTTCTTTTATAGAATAAGAATAATTAATTTTGGGGGCCTTCTATATTGCAACAGTTCTACTGTACCCCAATTTTATTTTTTATGATTTAAATATTATTGAGCACCATGCACTCCTTTCATTTATAATTTGTTCATAAATCTTAAGAAGACAAAATTACCCTTCTTGACAAAGGTTGAAGAAATGGATAAAGCGCAAGATTTAGGCATTTTGGGGTCATGAAAAGTCGTGGCAACAATCCTTTTCCTGGCCGTCGTCGACCGTAAAGGAGTCTTGGGTGAGGGATGGAAGTCGATAGAAGACCCCAAGGAGCCGCATGTGAGAGAGATCGGACAGTTTGCGGTGACGAAGTACAATAAATAGTCAAAGAATGAGTTGAGTTTGGGAGCATGGAGTAGGGCGAGACTGAGGTGATTTCCGACACCAATTACCGACGGATCTTGGTTGTCAAGGACGGAACTTCGACAATTGTTGAGGCTTACATCTCTCTTGTGGCTGGGAAATATGTTGACTCTTGTTAAGGAAGCTCATAACGTGTACAAGCAGTCAGCTCAAGGTTAGCACGTGGGAGAATTTGCTGAGCTACGTGGGAGAATTTGCTGAGCTGAAGTTAGTTAAGTAAGCAATGCCAGCTCAGCAAATTCAGTTAAAATGCTTGCTGAGATTTTTTTTATTAGTTTTTCTTTTCTATTAACAATGTATAAAATGTGTGTTTTGTACGTTTTTGTAGTTGAAGAAAAAGAAGCAATAAAATCCAGAATACTCTCTGAAATTTTCTCAGTAAAAATAGAGTAAATTTTCTTAGTAACCAAACAGCACAAGTCAGTAGAGTTTATGTTTTTTTTCATAGTATCAGAGCCAAACATTAACTAACAAACAATGATGAGAAATCAAGCAATCAATAATAACAAATCAACACACTCAAATCAATTTCTCTTTCACGAATCCAATTAAACTAGATCGATCAAACTACCTGCTCTGGCGTTCACAAGTTCTGGCTTCGATTAGAGGTAATCGACTGGAAGATTTCATAACTGGAATCAAATCAGCACCTGAAGAAAATATTTTGTTAGCTGGAGTTGATGGATCTACACAACAAATTGAGAATCCAGAGTATCAGATTTGGAGATCACATGATCAAATTCTCCTTGGTTGGCTGCTGTCAACATTAAGTGAAGGTATCCTTAGTCTTGTTATTAACTGTGAAAGTTCATCTGGTGTATGGAAAACGTTAGAAAAGAAGTTTGGAGTTCAATCTGAAGCTCGAGTTCTTCAGCTCAGATATGAACTGAACACTTTTAAAAAGGAATCTCTTAGTATTGAAGATTATTGTGTTAAAATGAAAGCAATAGCTGATAAGCTTAGATCTACACAACAAATTGAGAATCCAGAGTATCAGATCTGGAGATCACATGATCAAATTCTTCTTGGTTGGCTGCTGTCAACATTAAGTGAAGGTATCCTTAGTCTTGTTATTAACTGTGAAAGTTCATCTGGTGTATGGAAAACGTTAGAAAAGAAGTTTGGAGTTCAATCTGAAGCTCGAGTTCTTCAGCTCAGATATGAACTGAACACTTTTAAAAAGGAATCTCTTAGTATTGAAGATTATTGTGTTAAAATGAAAGCAATAGCTGATAAGCTTGCTAGTGCTGGTACCTCAATAACAGAAAAAGATCTAATGCTAACCATACTTAATGGATTAGGATCAGGATACCGTGATATTGCTACTTTCATAACTAGTTCACGTATGGAATTTAATGATGCTTATGCGTTATTGCTTACTCATGAAACTAGGTTGGAACAAGATCAGGATGATAAGAATATGTTCAATGCTAACTATGCATATATTAATGCCTATACTAATGCATTTCATCCTAAGGTTTATTATGCACAGCCTAGAGGAAGTTTTAGGAGAGGAGGTTATTATGGTGGTAGAAATGTTTTCTCTGGTAGAGGAAATATGAATTTTTCTCCAAGGATGTTTAATGGAGGTTTTAGAGGTGGCTTTGGTAGAGGATATCCTGTTGGTAATCATTTTAATGGTAATAATTCTTTAGCACCAAAGAGTTCACCATCTGTTATCAAGAATGGATCACAGGGAGTTTTTAATAACAATCAAGGGGACTCAGTATGTCTGATTTGTTTCAAATCTGGTCATACTACTGATATCTGTTGGCATAGATTTGTTGAAGATTATGTGCCAATGCCAAGGGGTTTTGGAAAAGGAAAAGCACCAAGAGCAGCATATCTGTCAAATTTTGATGGTTATATTCCAAATCCAAACTTTGAAGATTATGAGAATTTCAACTATATGCCTTCAGCTTACAATCTTATGTTTGGCAGTAGCTATATGTCTTCAGTTTACAATCCTATGTCTGTCAGTAGCTATTATTCTGGTTATGATGCTTGTACTCCTGCAGCAGCATTTATGGCTAACTTTGAAGGAGTTGCTGATGATGGATGGTACTTGGATAGTGGGGCAACTCATCATCTAACCAACAACATGGAGAACTTGCAGATCAATGAGGAGTTTAAAGGTACTGATCAGCTCATAATTGGTAATGGTGCAGGTTTGTCTATCACTCATGTTGGTTTTGCATTTCCATCACAAAGAGCATCAAATTCCTTATCTGCACATTCCAGAATAGCACTTAAGGATATATTACTTGTTCCATCAATTACCAAAAATCTACTAAGTATTTCTAAGCTAACATCTAATAACCCTATAACTGTTGAATTTTGTGGGAATGTTTATTTTGTGAAGGACATGAAGGGACAAGTTCTGCTGCAGGGACTTGCTGAAAAAGGTCTATACAAGTTGCTGTTGAGTTCAAATCCCTCTTCTTCATTTTCTTCATCTCATCTTTGTCATACTCAACTAAATAAACCTGTCTCAATGTTGTCTAGCTTTCAAAGCTTTGATAGTCCTTCTAAAGCTTGTTATCATTCTGTTTCCAATAAATGCAAAACCAAGTCTGATGTAATGACATTGTTACATAGAAAATTTGGTCATCCAAGTTCACTGATTCTGATGCATTTAGCTAAGTCTTGCAAGCAATTAAAAATCTCTTAAAAAGATATTATGTCTTGTACAAATTCTTTGTGTGAGGCATGTCAGTTAGGCAAAGTTCACATGCAAAGTTTTCCAGCAACTGAAACAAAAACAAATGGGGTATTAGAACTGATTCATACTGATTTGTGGGGACCTTCACCCACTGTATCTAGAAATGGATACAAGTATTACATTAGTTTTGTGGATGATTACACTAGATACACCTGGATCTACCCACTTAAGCTTAAATCACAAGCTTTTGAAGTTTTCAAACTATTCAAGGCACAAGTTGAAAATTAGTTTAATACCAAGATTAAGGAATTACAATCTGATCTGGGGGGAGAGTTTAGAGCATTCAATGATTTTCTCAATCAAAATGGGATCAAGTTTAGACATTCATGCCCTTATACTAATCATCAGAATGGTCTTGTTGAAAGGAAACACAGACACATAATTGAATTAGCATTAACACTCTTAGCTCAAGTTAATCTCCCTTTTCAGTTTTGGTGGGAAGCTGTTCACACAGCAGCATATCATATTAATAGGTTACCAACACCTGTTCTTAAGCTTTTATCTCCTTATGAAAAGCTCTTTAAGCACAAACCAGATTATTCATTTCTTAAGTGTTTTGGTTGCCTATGTTATCCATATATGAGAGATTTTAATAAACACAAATTTGACTTTCACACCACCAAATGCATCTTCATTGGCTATAATCCTTCTTACAAGGGTTACAAGTGTTTAACAAGCTCAAGAAAAATTCATATTCTAAGGCATGTTGTCTTTGATGAAAATACATTCCCTTACTCAACCAACAAAGCCTTTTATTTATCAGAGAACAGTTCAAATTCTGAAATATCAGTGTCAATATTTTCCCAACAACAGATTTATCATCTCTCCACATTATCCTTAACTGACAGCAGCTTGGAAGATCTTCAATCAGCAAGTTCAGAAAGCAATGAACAAGTACCTTCTGTTTCTGCACACACAAATAATCTGCATCAACAAGAGCATTCTCAAACTACAATATCAGAACATTCTTCACCAACCATACCATTATCACCATCACAACAACAAACTGAATCACAACCACAAAATGAACCACAGATATCTACTTCCCAGCACATAAATCAAACTCAAATCAGAAACCTTCCTTCACAACCATCACATTCAATGGTCACCAGATCGAAATCTAGAATCTTCAAGCCAAAAGTTTACATAACCACCTTAACCAACAAAGAACCCAATACTGTTCAAGAAGCTCTAAGTGATCAGAATTGGCATCAAACCATGAGAGATGAATATGAAGCTTTGCTTAGGAATGAAACATGGTCACTGGTACCATTTTCGGAGGCATACAAGGTTGTTGACAGTAAATAGGTGTTCAGAATCAAATAAAACACATATGGGAGTGTAGCTAAATACAAAGCCAGGTTAGTTGCAAAGGGTTTCCAACAAACTGAGGGTATTGACTATTTTGAAACTTTTAGTCCTGTAGTAAAGGCCTGCACAGTAAGAATTATTTTTAGTTTGGCTGTAATGAATGAGTGGAAGATAAAGCAAGTGGATGTCAATAATGCATTCTTAAATGGAGAGTTGACAGAGGATGTTTTCATGCATCAGCCAGCAGGTTTCATTGATGATAAAAAATCCAGCTTTGTATGCAAGTTGAAGAAGGTCTTGTATGGCTTAAAACAAGCCCCTAGAGCTTGGTATGACAAGCTGAAAAATTGTCTGATAAGTAATTGGGGTTTTCAAAATTCCAGAGCTGATACTTCTATCTTCTTTAAAGAGATTTAAGGCTCAAGAATACTTGTGCTTATATATGCGGATGATATACTTATTACAGGACCTGACAGTGGAGAATTCGATAAGTTTATCTTAGAATTCAGTAAGACATTTGCTTTAAAGGATCTAGGAATACTATTATACTTCCTTAGGATATAAGTCTCTTATGTTGATGGTTGTATGTATCTATCTCAGAGAAAGTATATTAATGATCTCTTGTATAAGGCTGATATGTTGGACTGTAAATGGTGTAATACTCCTATAGTGACTGGACAAAAGCTTCAAAAAGAAGTTAAAGGTTATTTAGGTCAGTATGTGGAGGATGCAACCAATTACAGAAGTTTGGTTGGAGGCTTGCAATATTTGGTGTTAACTAGAATAGAGATAGCTTTTGCTGTACACAAACTCAGTCAATATGTGACAGCTCCAACATTGCAGCGCATAATGGCCTGTAAACGAGTTCTAAGGCACTTAAAGGAAATCATGGATTATGGTCTGAAGTTTTCAGCTGGTGGGAAAATGGAAATCACAGGTTTTACAGATGTAGATTGGGCATGCGATATTGATGACAGAAGATCTATAGGTGCCTACTGTATCTATTTTGGAAATAATCTGGTGTCATGGTCATCCAAGAAGCAGTCTGTGGTGACAAGGTCTAGTGCCAAAAGCGAATACAAAGCTCTGGCTTCTGCAAGTGCAGAAATAACATGGATTCAATCTTTGTTCAGTGAGCTGAATATAAGATGTATCTCAGTACCTATCATCTGGTGTGACAACATGAGTGCAACGAAGTTGGCTAAAAATTCAGTCTACCATTCACGTACCAAACACATTGAACTGGATATGCACTTTGTCAGAGATAATGTTTTAGCAGAGGAGCTGGAAATTCACTTCATTCCAAGTGAAGAACAAATAACTGATGTCTTAACAAAACCTCTCACATTCATTCATTTTAATTACTTTCGAAACAAACTCAATGTGCAGCCATGCCCCTTGAGTTTGAGGGGGGCTGTTAAGGAAGCTCATAACGTGTACAAGCAGTCAGCTCAAGGTTAGTACGTGGGAGAATTTGCTGAGCTGAAGTTAGTTAAGTAAGCAATGCCAGCTCAGCAAATTTAGTTAAAAGGCTTGCTGAGATTTTATTTTTTGATTAGTTTTTCTTTTCTGTTAACAATGTATAAAAGGGGTGTTTTGTACATTTTTGTAGTTGAAGAAAAAGAAGCAATAAAATCCAGAATACTCTCTGAAATTTTCTCAGCAAAAACAGAGTAAATTTTCTTAGTAACCAAACAGCACAAGTCAGTAGAGTTTATGTTTTCTTTCACTCTGAAACTTCCCAACAATCTGAGCAGCATGGCATCTTCTCTGGGCAAGTTATGATAGCTGTTAAAGATGGATGTAGACAAGATGTGCTCAAGAAGAAACCCCGACTTGTTGAAGCCATCTATTTTTGTGAGTTGAACACACCGGTTGATTCTTTGAGTAAAATGTATGGAGTGGTTTCCCGAAGGCGGGCCTGAGTGCTGAAGGAGGAAATGCAGGAATGTTCTACACTTTTCACAGTTCATGCTTATTTGCTTGTTTCTGAAAGTTTTGGTTTTGCTGATGAGCTTAGGAAAGAAACTTCTGGTGCTGCAAGTGCTCTTCTTGCCCTTAGCCAGTTTGAAGCTGTCTTTTGCGACATTCTTACAGGAGATCCATTTTGTGTAAAATGAATTACAAGGTGTTAATTTAGAATTGATATAATTATAATAGTTTGGTATAAATAAGTAAAGCCTTTGGAAGTTGTGATGGCTGCACTGGTTTTGTTTTCTACCCAACACGAAGAGAGTATTTTATATGTAAGTTATCAACGTCAAGGAGAAAAAGCCCCATGTAAGATATCGTTCAAATGTAATCATTTTAAGGAGTTTGTAGAAACTAACAATAAACCCTTTTTAACTTAAAACAATATCATGATGAAATGTCAAGTTTTGAAAGAATATGAATGAAGCCTTTTAAACTCAGAATTTGCTGTGTTGGTGAAACAAGAATCAAAAGAGTCAGAGTCGTGTTCTTATGTTTTATTGGTATTAGTATTGGTATTGTTGTATTGTTCATGAACTCAGGAGAGAATAAGGTGATGGGTGATGGGTGATGGGTGAGTCCTTGAGATTTTTATTTTCTCTTTCTTTTTTTATCGTTACTGACTGATGATGATAGAGATGAAGGTGAGAGGAACAAGCAAAAAATTTTAAAAATTTATTTTTAATTTATAAATTTAGGAGTATTGTTGTCTTTCTGTCGATGCTAGTATTGGATGTAAACAAATAAGTACTTTAATATTTATAAAAATAATAAATAAAAAGAGTGTAAGGTGCTAAATAAAATTTTAATAAGGGAAAATATCCACCGTCCACCTGTTTTTTACACTTTTTTCAAAAATACACAATTCTTTCATTTGTTGACTGGAATCCACCTAAAGTTATATTTTATTTCATTTTTCCACTTTCATTTGAAATCCGTTAAGAAAACTAACAGAAATTTTAAAAAATGACCATTTTACCCCCAAAACGAAAATTAAAATTTCACCTTAAAAATTACCAAAAATGATCAGATTAAATCTAATTATTTTCCCCATCGGTCAATAAAGAAATTAATTCCACAACCATCAAATGCGGTTTTTTTTATAAATATTTTTGTAATTAGAATGCTAAATTATAACAGTAGTATTAAAAAAGTCTAATCTCGCAAACCATCAATTGAATTTAAGATAAGTAGAGTTTAATTATTCATTGAGTTATAATCTCTAGTAGTTAAGATTTTTTTTGTACTTCATTAACGTACCAATAATGTTGAGTACATACAAGCACCAGGTCGGCTGGGCTACTACTTCCGCCCTAGTGCGGCTCACCTCAATCAAATGGTGCAAACGGAGCGTGGAAGCGAATGTGGCCCGACCAGAAACGAGAGCCCGACCAGAGATATATGCCGAGCTGACACCCGTTTCCGGAAAGAGCGGGAGCACAATCCCACAGA
>MKYO02000672.1:478601-561135 GCA_002013955.2 Citrus medica | reverse complement strand
AAGGTGAAATTGTAATTTTCGTTTTGGGGATAAAATGATCATTTTTTTAAATTTCCGTTAGTTTTCTTAACGGATTTCAAACGGAAATGGCAAAGTTAAACAAAATGTAATTTTAGGTGGATTCCAGCCAAAAAAATGAAGGAATTGTGTATTTTTTAAAAATGTGTAAAAAACATAATGTATGTAAATATAAAGTATTATAATATTTCTTAATACCTTATGAATAAAATGGAGTAAAAAGTGTTCTGTCAAATTTGACATCAGTTAAATCACAAAAGATAAAAAGTGAGGTAGCTTATGACTATTGAAACATAGGTGGACCCTAATTTTTTATAAAAATAAAAATATATTTGGTACGTTATTTTAAAAACGGTACTTGGAAATAAAAAAGGTGAAAAGGTGTTTGATTGTTTGCCTAGAAAAATAAAGACATGAAAAGAGGATAGAGAATTATTTAATGAAGTTTTTTTAATAGTTGCATAATTAAATGAAACCTTTATGAAAGAATAATATAATACAATGAATATAAATACATATTTTATATCATTAAATAATTTATCTATTTAGTTATTATATTATGATGTATTATAAATAATTATGAATGCATATAGGTACATAGTTATTTTAATAATTTCTTAAATTTTTTTAATTATGCAAATAAAATTTTAGTTTTAAGATAATATCGATTGAGAAAATCTTTAATTACTTTATAATTACCTAATTTTTATTTATATTACTTGTGAAGATGTAACTTTTTTTATTGATATATTTTCATCGATATATAAAAGTTTGCAATCATTTTTAAATAACTGCATATTGATTGAACAATGTAATAATTTACTATAATAATTATGTAACATTACATTTTATTTAAAACATTTTACATAATAATATTAAGAGTGATAAGTGTTTATACTGTATAAAATAAATTATTATTACAGTTGTTAAACATTTGTTATAATAGTTTATTTATCAAATTATTTATTTATTCATAGATCCACGTAATATATCCTACAATGTTATAAAATCAAGATGGCGGGCAGCAAAAGTGAAACAAAATGGAGAACGATAATATAGCGTTCTCTTGTTTTCTTTGTAAGCATTAGAAAATGAAATTTTTTTGTTTCCAATCATTGCATAATTTTCCACCAAAATGAGTCTACCAAACAAGTTCTCTAAATTTTCTTTTTCTCAAAACGAAAAATAATAGAATGAAAATGGTACCAAACGCACCCTGAGTAATCAATGGGGTTAGGATGCCATAAAGTCTGCGCGTGATCCGATATTAACTTGTCTTTTGAAGGTTTAAAATTAATTTTAAAAAATTAAAAATTAATTTAGTGTTTAATAAATTTTTAAAAGATTATTATTTTTAAAATCGCTCCATTTTATAATAAATTTTGAAAATTAAGAAAAGTATAATTTTTTTAAATTTAATTTTGAGACTTAGTTTTAAAATCCTCACATATGTTAAAAAAATCTAAAAGTATTCTTATTAATTAAGAAATAAAATCATTAAATTTAAAAAGATTATTATCATTGTCAATTATATTGAGAAAACCAAAACAAAAATTGCAATATAAAAATATTTGTTTTAATTATCAAATATTATATAAGGAAAATAAAAATATTTTTTTATACATATTTATATATGTGTAAATAAATTTTATTCAATACTACGTTTAATTCAATCATTTACATTATTATAGTCATTTAATAGTAGGATTTAATAAACAAATATGCCTACTTTTGGAATCTACAGTACTTGTAAAAATAAAATTTATCAAATATTTAATTGATTCTTTATGCAGTTGATTTTTTTTTTTGCATAATAAATAATAATTATTTTAAAGGCTATAATATTACTAAATTGGGCCTTAGTGAAACTTTTGTAAATTTTAGAAAGAGGGACCGTGAACAAATATCCTTTGCCACTAAATTTTGATATTTTTACAAATTATGTTTTTTTCTGAGTCATAAGAAATTTTAATTAAAAAATTAAAATTCCGTTCAAAATTTATTTCAAATAGAATAAAATATCAATCATCACACATACATACTTTTATATTATTTCAAGTTTTTAAAAGTTATTTTCCATAGGCATAAAAATTATTACTTGCTTCCAAAGATAAATATCGAGATAACACAAAAACATGCAAACTGTATTATCAAACGACATAATAAATTATTTTTAAGTAATTTTATTTAGTTGATCACTTAAAGTTCAAATTTTCAAACTTTTCCCACTCCTTTTGTTCTTCTTTGTGGTGTTGGGGAGGGGGGGGGGGTAATAACTTTGTAGTTTGACTCCAAAAAATTAATAACAAAAAGTCGTTTGTATAAACATCTTTTGCCATATGTCTTCTAAGGTCATTGGCCCATACTATTACATTAGCGAGTATCACTAATTACAGTTCATAATTTTTTTTAATTTGGCTCAAAAAATAAGAATCACAGTCATTAGCCCATACTTCTTAATTGAGTCTATTTATTGTCATAATTACCCTTTTTGATTTTTTTTTCATTTCTCTACCCTTTTCAATTACTATTGCCACAAAAATAATTGAATAATTTTATCAAGTTTCAACTTCTTTGTGGTCGTTGTTCACTACCATGAAACTTCCACAAAAGAACTTGTATTTGCCATTTACCAAGCCATGGACACTTGCGTACAACCAATAGAGCAAGGGAAGAAACATTGTCACCGTATGTCTCTTCTTTAATCTTTGTTTGTTTGAGCGTTTAATTAATGGTGTATTAGGTCTTGTGGTGTGCCTTTGTGTTTCAGAAGATTCAAAGCAAAGTTAAAGCCTCGATGCCAAGTAAAAGTAGAATCTTATTTGCTGCAGATTGCATTATCAATGGACATATGATTTCAATATGTATCGAACAAGAAGGAAGTTCATCAATTTAAAATCTTAAATTATTGGTGCATACAAATCACCTGTTAATTAAAAGCAAATAATTTTTATTACCAAGTCCCTAACAAATTTGGAAAAATCACTCATTAAAACTAACTTCTCTACAACTCAAAAAGAATAATTTTAAGATCTCAATCAATTAAAAAGGGAGGGACACCGTTTGAAGATTGTACAAATATGTACAAATAGTTACTCATATTGCCAATCTAAAGAATAATTTTAGAATCCATGATTTAATTTCTCTACAGAGGGAAGGGATGCAGGAAGAAGATCTCATGAAGCATGTGTTGTCTCATATATTAAGGAATGGTGATTTTGGGAAAAAATTAATTAATTTAAAATGTGAGGGTTGCTGAGTTAAATTAAGGAGATCAAATATCACAACTCTTCTCATTAATTATATAGATTTACTTAAAGAAATAATAATAATAGTTATCTCTACATTTACTTTACAAGCACTTTTTTTTCAGTGGAATTATTGACATTCTTCCATGGTCCTCTTAAAACTTTTTTATTTAATGTCAAAATCAACACTCTCTCTAAATAAACACTGTTTTCATTTGTAATTCTTTCAAACTTTCTCTCTCTTAAAAATTCAAAAACACCATTTTCTCAAATATATGACCAATCAATATGAATAAAGAAATGAAAAAGATAGGATCTTTTTTTTTTTAATTAACATCCAAACCAAAATGAAATTCAATGAAAATAATAACTCTCCAATATTTAAAACTTGTGAATGATAATATAACACTCAATAGGTTATAGTCATATTCTTCTTCGTTTGAGCTCCTACGACTACATTTCACGCATTGTGTGTGCCTCTTGTTTTTTCTCTTACCAAAAGCTTCATGTTTTTTTCCCTATTTCTTTTTCGGCTTCAAAGTTAAATAACAACATCAACAACAACAATAACAACAAGACTTTAATATGCCTGGGAAAGATCAAATTGGATGTGAAATTGAAGGAAAAAAAAAAACCATACCAGGAAGAGAGAGAAAATGATAATGAAACTAATTTTATTTATATGTCCTTAAATGTAATTATAATAAAAAAAAGATTTTACGAGATTAATGAAGAGTATCAACAGTCCAACATTCTTTTTTCACTCGTATACTTACTTGCCAATATTATCGGAACTAAAGCATTATCTATTTATAAATATTTTCTTTTTACAGATTATTGTTCCAAGAAAATACTTTATATTTATAACTTTTGATGAAATATTTAATTATGTTTCTATTGACAAGAAACATATTTATCCTAGTGATTATCATCTCTTTCTATATTGAAATTGAAAGTTGGAGTCTCTTTATATTCTGTTTTTTAGTAGTATGTGTTAGTAGTATGTCTTTTCTTCATACGAATCAATTTTGCTAGAAATACAACTAGAAAATAAAAAAGACATAAATTTGTAAAATCATCCGACATAAAACCACGAATATTGTTGAATTACAACTGTTTTAACTTACATCTCCTTTAAAATAATGTAAAAAAATTGTAACAGATAGTAGAATCCGTATCTTTTTGAAGCTGCTGTAAATTATAGCAACTGTAACTTAGCAAACTTCAAATCTCTGAAATCAAGGAGTTCAAATCTATAATTAAAAATTTTGAAATCACGTACAAAGAAAAGCATGTTGGTTCAAACTTCAAACTAGAACTTAAATTAGAATCCACCTATGGTACAACAGTGGTATCATATCATAATTTTTGTCCTCATCTAATATAACCATTGGATTTAAAAGCAACCAATCGAATGGAGAAGAGACGGCCACGTTTGTGTTGGATAAGACCAGAGAAATCGGTTAAGAAAATGTAAATTTGGATGTGACGAAACACGGTGACTCACCTCTCTTCGAACGCAAGATTACTGTTATCAAGAAGGAAATTTGAGAAATTTATGAAGTCTAGGTGAAAATCGAAGGTAGCCCCTGCCAAAGGCCAAATGGATGAATGGACAATCTTCTGCACCGTTTTCTTTTCTAGCACTCCTCTGTCTCTATATCCATAAATCCTGACCAAATTTTCTCTCTCATCAAACATCAAACTATATTCTGTTTTTTAGTAGTATGTGTTAGTAGTATGTCTTTTCTTCATAGGAATCAATTTTGCTAGAAATACAAACAGAAAATAAAAAAAGAAATAAAATTGTAAAATCATCCTACATAAAACCACGAATACTGTTGAATTACAACTGTTTTAACTTACATCTCCTTTAAAATAATGTAAAAAATTGTAATAGATAGTAGAATCTATATCTTTTTGAAGCTACTGTAAATTATAGCAGCTGTAACTTAGCAAACTTCAAATCTCTGAAATCAAGGAGTTCAAATCAATAATTAAAACTTTTGAAATCACATACAAAGAATACGAAGAAGCATGTCGGTTCAAACTTCAAACTAGAACTTAAATTAAGATCCACCTATGTTACAACAGTGATACTATATCATAATTTTTGTCCTCATCCAATATAATCATTGGATTTAAAAGCAACCAATCGAATGGAGAAGAGACAGCCATGTTTATGTCGGATAAGACCGGAGAAATCGGTTAAGAAAAGGTGAATTTGGATGTGACGAAACACGGTGACTCACCTCTCTCCGAACGCAAGATTACTGTTATCAAGAAGGAAATTTGAGGAATTTATGAAGTCCAGGTGAAAATCGAAGGAAGCCCCTGCCAAAGGCCAAATGGATGAAGGGACAATCTTCTGCACCATTTTCTTTTCTAGCACTCCTCTTTCTCTATATCCATAAATCCTAACCAAATTTTCTCTCTCATCAAACATCAAAAGATATCTCAAATCATTTCATGGTGGAGTTCTTTAATTTGTTCATTTCTCTATAGTCTTGTGCATCTTTAATTTATCTCATGCTGTAATTTAATTTTTTATTTTATTCTAAAAATCAAATTGAATTATTGTCGCATTGACATATATATGCTGGGTTTCTTCACATCTTACTCATTGGCTTGAAGTTTTGTTCACTGAAAAGTTCTTCCATGCTTGAATAATTCACGAAGATGAAAGAAAAAAAATATGAAAATAACATATATTGCTTGGACAGTTGCACTAGCTTATGCCCTCATTGTTTGTCCCTTTGTGCCTCTCATTGTTTCTCGATTTCCTTATGCTGGGCCAATCTTCATTTATTCTGCAAGAATTTTATTGCATCTTCCTCCTTCAATCCAATGCTCGTTGCAATTAAATTAACGAACGATTCCTCGTTACTAACCTCACTTCTCTGATTTCATCTATGCCTAAAAATTCAGCACCGCTAACTTCCGATTGCCCCTTGCCCTGTTGATTATAATTTCGCCGTCGATTGCCATATTCACATTACGAGTCATTAGAAACTTTTAATTGCGACAAACATAGCTAAACCCTAAATCCAATTTTTTGTCTTATTTTGCTGTCTCCAGATCGATTTAAGATGAAATCAGTTTCCATTGATGCAGTACCAACAAACTTTCTCACCACAAGCTCGCAAATCGTATTACATTAAAATGCAACCGGTTCCAACGGTTGGAGCATCAATTATTTAATAACTAATTTCAGCCATTAAATTGACCAATAAAACATCCAACTACTCAACTAAATAAAAATTAAAACCGTGATATGATACTACTGTTGTAACATAGGCGAATCCCTTAAACCAATGGTGATGAAGAGAATCACACGCATTCTGCAGGACATTTAAGAGTTCAGGCCACGTGGGCGTCCATTACAAATCTCTGAAATCTTCCAGGAAAAAAGAAAAGAAAATTAAATTAATTAAAAGCTAACAGATTTTTTCTTAGTAACATTTTATTTAATTTAAACGAAGCCTGAGAATGATGAGAACGACAAAACAATTACGATGGAGATTCTTGGCAGTAAAACTGAAACTCCAACAGATTGTGGACCCAACTCTCTGAAACTGTATCCGAAAATAATCTTCAATTTTGCGGCATTTTCAATTTTTTTCCTTTTTTTCATAATAGGATAGAATAGAATACGATGCTATATAATTAGGATATAATACTATTTTATGTTAAGTAATTCAGAATTAGACTGAATTGGAAAAATAAAATAATAATTTAATTATTAAAATTAATTTAGAATAAATAAATATTTATTTAATCCTAGCTTAAATTTGTAAATGAGAACTCACTTAATATAAATTCAAAAAATTTAATTATAAAATGTATTAATATTTCTATTTATAATAATTTATATTATAAATTTATAATACTACACTTTATTTATTAAATATCAAAAAATATATTATTTATTAGTTTAAACTCAACTATAAATTATATAACAATTGCTTTAACAACAATATAATTAAACATGCAAATTTAAAATAATATTATAATGTAAAGTTAGACAAATAAATTGTAATATTTATAATAATACATAATTAAAATAATTACAATAAATAAATAAAGAATTTAAATGAAATACATCTCGAGATTCTTTATTATTCAAGACTCGGTGGTAAACCCCTAAAATAGGTTTGAAATTAAAGTTAGATAATTATACTTTAAAAACTATAATACAAAAGCATTTAACAAACACAATCTATTAAATTTAAAAAATAATATTAATATAATTTTTTATTTATATCATATAAAATTTATTATATTTTTAATATTTTAACAAAATTATTATTTAAAATTTATATTTATTATAAATTATTAACTTTTATTTTATAATTATAATTTTTTATCCGCATCAACTACTTAAAACCTACGGTAACTACAATTCCAAACTGAACATCAATTCCACATCCCAGCATAACCTTTCAAGCATCAAACATGGAATTAGTAGTTTTTGATTCGAAATGATCCTATTCCAGGATACTTAACTGCGACCAAACGTGCCGGTAGGATGGTAGCGTGATATACAAGACTTTTGAGCGTACATTATGTTAAAACACACCCTACATAAACCATGAACACAGTTTTAATACTAAATAATAAGAGGAAGCCCTTATGTTACAATTAATATAACATACACACTCAACAACCACACAAATAATGGACCCACACAATTTGTGTGGTTGTTGTTGAATGTGTATGTTACATTAATTGTAACATAACATTTGCCATAAGAAAATAATAGGTTCTAAATTATCATCATCTGAAGTGATAAATAACTGCTTTCCCAATCAAGATGTACAAAACAGGAAACAAAAAAGTGACAAAGAGAGAGAAAGTACTTCCACTCGCCGAAAAGGACTAAAAAGCTCATCATCTCTTTTTGACAAGTAGAAGAGGAAAACAAAAAGAAACTTAGCCAGCTAATTAAGGTGTCTTTAGATAATTAACAACACAATCACATGCAAACTCCATCTCTGCACATTGAGATCCAGTATCAAGGACACTGACTATAGTACCACATCTCCATCCTAGTAGATGTCATGTTGATTGTTTCTTTCAACCCCACAAGAGCATCGAGCCTGAGAACAAGAGGACGACCAAAAAAGACAAGAAGGCAGAGTTTTGCAGTCTCATCCCACCATGACTATAGTCTGTGTTGGGCATACCAGATCCCGAAGGGCCTAAACCAGGACCAACTCCTCCCAACACTCCAGTTCCAGTTGATGGTGTGGTGGTGTACGGAGTGGTGCTGCCTGGTGTGTTAGTCGTTGGAGTGGTAGTGGACGGAGTTGTTGTGGGTGTGGTTGTGCCTGGAGTACCTGTTACTGGTGTTGTTGGGGAAGTTGTGGTGGTGCCTGAAGTGCTGATCAATGCACAAAAACAAGACATCCATAAAGAAGTTAGTTTAAGGAATGCTAACGAGTGAAAAGCTAGATAGTAACCATAAATGCTTGTGAGACTTTCAAATAATATATCGTAGCTATTTGTGCCACAAGCTCGTTGTGTAAAGGAATCAGGTGATGTGTGCAAGCTTTGAAATCTCTGAATTCCACATTCTTGATTTAGAAGAACTAAATTCAGCTTCAACAGCTTACACAAAAAATTTGTTAACCTTAAATCAACATTCCCATATAATTATTTTTCAACTGTTTGAGAGTAACATAGTGTCTGATTAGATACACTACAGCAACACATATCAACCAATATAATTTTAAGATTGACAGTTCATCTTCTTCCTACTAAAAGGATGGATTTTATATACTTTGGTAAATGAATTTTAAATCAATGATTAGCCTAGGCAAGGGGGCTGGTTGGTGGACCAAAGAATCATACATCATGGTCTGCAATCTATTACAAATTATTCTCATTCAATGATCAAAAGCATGTGAATATTGCCACTTTAAGACAATAGAGAGAATAAGATAACAAGAAAACAGAACAGACACATTTCAGTGATTTTAATAATATTTTCATGTTATGGTCACATTGTCACATTATTGAAACAGAAACAACCAATAAATGCTAAAACCAAGCATACCGCAGAATGAGATAAAGTAAAATAGAGTTCAGAGGTTAAAACCAAGTGGGCTGTGAGTCCCACTCACCATATCACTATATGGTCAAAAATCCAAGAGAGATGAGATTTGGATTTATCAAATGGCTCAATATCGGCTATACCTAATCCAAAAATGATGTGTGTGCTTTATCACAATAACATCAACAAGAGTGCCCCAATAAAATTGGTTGTACTGAAAGAATCACTCAAGAAACTTTTTTTGGACTAGACAAGCACAGGCCTCGAGATATCAAAATAATTTCAAAAGTTGGCTCAAATCTCAAAACAACTTGCCCATCACACGGCTTTAAGGCAGCTCTAACAGCCCCACCATTCCAGTGGGGGCACACTTTTTCTTGTTTCAATGTGGACAAGCCTACTGTGAAATCTCCTTCAGCACAATTATGAGCGGTCATCACTAAAACATAGAAGACAGTGACACAAATATTTCAACTTTCTGCCCCCCTTTTTTTTGTTGTTTTCTAGTGATCAAGCTACACGTGGACGGTAAAGATGGTATCACGCTTTTAACAGTAAAAGACTGAAAGAGAATAAAATAGAGAGTACAATACTAAAGGGGTGCTTAGCCTTTATACTGTTCAATTCTTAACTATTTCTGGGTTTTATTAATTTCTTTAATCCTAGTTAAACTCGAGTTCACATTTGGTGAATCGTATTTGGATTTGATTTAGAGATCCCAATAATGGCAGTGTGACAATGAAAAAAGTTCCGCCAGTGGCTCTTAACAACTTTGGTGGCCAATTTGGATCAAGTGGGGAACGTCATCATGCAATGACAACATGAGTCGATACGACAAAAAGAGCTCATTTAGAATAAGATCAAAAGGGGGAGGAAAAGAAGACGTAATAGATTTCACAGCAATATTTGATTTCAAAATGGATGCCATATGAAAGGAAGCAGTTTGATGAAGACTTGCGTTGTTTGAAAAAAAGCTACCTTTTTCACCTTGAAAAAAGTTAAGATGCCCATTCCACCCACAAGAAATTCTAAGCGTGAAAAACAAAGGTCTTTAGGCAAAAGAATCTAAGTAAGACGATGACGCCACCTAAATAAAAAACTCAGCTTCACGCTCGGTGAATATCTATCCATCTATGTTCAAATTCCGTACAGTTCACTCCACAGTGCCTTTGAAAAGCAAAAGATTATAAATCTCAACAAATTTTAGACAATTTCGTCCAAAATACTAAGAAATTATCTTGACCCAACTTCGGTAAGATCATAGTGTAATGTTATAAAGAAAATAGAAATCTCATAACGACCAGCAGATGCATTTTCGTCATATAACAACAATAATAATATGCCAGATGTCTATACCAAAATTTCTCACAAAATTCCAAAGTTATTCTGTGTCCATGTAGATTTTTCTTTATATTTATAAACTAGATTCTTCCTCCTTGTGGACTCTTAAGAGAGAAATCAAGCATCCTATGTAAAACATTCAAAAAACATACCAAATCATATCCTGCATATTGTATAACGACACTTACGATCTAACTGTCCCTGAATAGTTAGGTACCCCGAATAAAAACTAAGGGCACCCCGAGACACTAGCATGAACAGTGTCAGAACTACTGTGGTAGTACAGTACATTACATTACGAAGTTTGAATGTGTCGGGTCAATAGAGAAAATTTACCAAATGGAAATATTAAAAATAAATAGCTATAGAGAGAGACCATACATACCTGGCACTTGAAGGATAAGAACAGCCAGCAGTGCCTGCAAATCATAATGTGAAATATGAGTGAATCTTTGTGGATTTTACTTAATTACCATTAGGTAAAATAGGAAAAATGGTAAGTAAAAGTGAGTGGCTGGAAAGAGAGGCTACTGGGATCGGTAGTGGCAACGGTTGCACTTCCGGAAAAATCACAAGAGCCTTGAGCTTGACCCTTTCTCTGGAAATAGCTGTTGACAGCATAACTGCAGTGAGCTTTGACAGTGTTGGGGTTGTAACAAGGCCCATTGGAATGGATAGGGTTACAATCAGCCCCAGCTCCACAAGCATAGTCCAAAGCTTTTTGTAAAACTGGGTCACCCACTCCATCTTTGCAAACACACCAGTTTGCAGCTACCATAATCACACAGACAAACAAGAGGGAACAAAAAAAAAGATTAACCCTTGTAGAAGAAGGAAGCAAAATAAAAATAGTTAAAAATAGACTCAGAAAACTGAAAGGCAACTTGGGTTTTTTTTTTTTTTTTTTTATAATCTTCTCTTTTTTTAATTTTCTTTCTATTAACTAAGAAAATAGTAAAGTTTCAGGCTAAGAAATTTCTTTTAAATGAGAATAAAGTGAGGCACCATATATAAAGGAGACATTTGAGCCCGTGTATGCAAGTAAAATGTCAATTTTTCATACCAACTAAAATGAATCAGAAAACAAAAAAAAAAAAACCCAACAGATGGGTATGCACGAAGAAAGGGGAAAAAAGTCATTCCTTTACACTCAAAATTTAATGTCAAGGGATAAAAATAAAATGAGATCTCAAATCTCCATGTCTACAAACCCAAAAAAAAGAAATAAAAAAAAGAATGGTGGCTAGCTTTGTGGAGCTTCACTACAAGAAAATTAAAAGGTGACTTGAGGAGCTTACTTGAATGCCCAGTGAAGCCAAGGAAGAGAGCTAAAAGCACCAAAACAGCCATAACTGAATGAGCAAAAGAAGCTTAGAGAGGAGATAATAATAACAAATGCTTGTTTGGCTCCGAGAAAAGTTTGTCACAACACACAGCAGCTAGGCTACGGCCTTTGAGAGAGACTGAGAGAGAGAGATGAAAAAGTTGGTGACGCTATAGGAGATTGTGAGAAATGCAAGGGGGATTATATCTAGACAAATGGTGGTGGGACGAAGGTGTCGGTTTGTGAGTGCTTTTTTTTTTTTTTCGTGTGTTGCTTAATTCACTTAAGCTTACAGCTTACACTGTACTTGTACTACTAAATACTGATTAGTTATATTATACACTGTTTATTTCTCTATCATCTTCACCTTTTATCAAAGAAGAAAAAAATTACTAATTTTTCGTGGGAGTTGAGCAACAGCTTAATTTTGGTCCGGGGTCGGGGCCACGGCTGTTGTGGTACTATATTCGAGGGTGCTTAGTTTACTTATATTTAATAGATGAAAGAGTATTTTTATTTAATTATGTTGATAATTAAAGAAGTATTTTTTATAAAATTTTTATAAAAATTCAAATTTTTATATTTAATATTATAAATATAAAATTTCTTTTATTACACCAAAGTCTCGTTGGTGTGGTACTATATTAGACTAGTAATGTGCATGTGCAGTGAAATTTTTTACTGAATGATTCAGGAGGCAAGTGATGTGAACTCTTATCAAGATTTTATACTGTATCTTTAGGTTTCTATGATGTGAACTCTTATCCAGATTTTATACTGTATTTATTGGTAATAAAATAAAGTAAGAAATTGATCTCATATCAATAACAATTAGTATGTGTCATGAAGTATTTCAAACTTTAATAATTTTCAGTTGGATTAATTGATACTTCTTTTTTTTTTTGGATATAAGGTAGAAGATTCAAAATTCTTTATAATTATGAATTTAATTTAACATATTGAATTTACTCAACCCCTTGTTCGTATTTGAAAACTAAGGGTGAGAACCACTTAACTACGTGCAGTAATTTATTTTATGATAGTGACCATTTTTTAAGATACATAGAATACTCGAGATCTTTTAAAAGGTAGGGCAGTACAACCGATTTTTGTCTTCAAAATTCTTTCCGCTGAAAGAAAAAAGGAAAAGAGTACAATGCGATTTAATTAAAAAAAAAACTTTTTTTGTGGTGAAATTTGAATTCAAATTCCGATCATATAATTATAAAGCATTAATGAAATGAAAAGAGACGAAACTAGCAGAGGCATGAAATAAATATGAGTTATACAGGCTTTTAACTTCTTGTTACTTGTAGGTTTTGCCTTTATAAATCCAACGATCATAGCTGGCAGTGGACCCTACCTTGCTGCGCTCTTTCTTGCTCTCTATCATCGTGTCCTTTGATCCTTTCATCTCGATCCGATCGTCCTCACAGCATTTATGGTCCTGATTTTTTTGTATTTTATTTTGTTTTTTCTTTTAAATTATTAATCGGTTATTCTTATTAAATTTACTACAATACTTATAAGATATATCAATTATCTACCTTAAATTAATAAAATGTATCAATCGTTCATTAAATTATTAGTTACCATTTAAGTATAACGATATTAAAAGATTAATCTAATCTTTTCATATAATACAAATAATAATTTAAGGATATATAAATAATAATAAGAGATTTTAAGGATATACAAGTGATAATTTTTAAAGGTAAAATCGTCAATTTATTATAGTTCCGTTAATTTTCAAATGACAGCTAAAGATTTAGTACTCAATAGATAACTTTTATCAATTTAAGGTGGGTAAAAGCTCGTTTAGTCCTTATATTTTAGGGTTAGTGTCTATTTAATCCCTATATTTTTAAAAATACCTCAAAACATCTCTATCATTAAATTATTGACATCATTGCCATTACTTTTTGTTCATTTTGACTTATTTTTACAATATTACCATATTATAATAATATTCTTTTTTAAAACATTATTAAAAAGAAAAATTAAATTACCAGTTTAACACCAAAAAATAAAATAAAAACAATATATATATATTAATTTTTATGGAACACTCTACTGAAAAGTTAAAATATTATTTTTAAAAAAATTGATAATTTAATTTTTTACAAAATTAATTTTTTTTGGACACACATGAACTTCCACAAAAATTAATATATATCTTTTTTGTTTTTATTTTATTTTTGGGTTTAGTTTGATAATTCAATTTTTTTATTAATATCTAAAAAAGAAACATTATTGTAAGAGTATAAAATTGTGAAAGCATGCTAAAATAATAATAATAATGGCATAAATGTCAATATTTAATAGCAACCAGCTTCCACAAAACTTAATATATATCTTTTTTTTGTTTAATTTGATAATCCAATTTTTTTTTATTAATATCTAAAAAAGAAACATTACTGTAAGAGTATAAAATTGTGAAAGCATGCTAAAAAAAATAATAATGACATAAATGTCAATATTTAATAGTAAGGATGTTTTGAGGTATTCTTAAAAATATAAGGATTAAATGGGCACTAAACTCATAATATAGGGACTAAACAAGTTTTTACCTATTTAAAGTGAATGATTGATACATCCTTAAAATATTATAGTATTTTTTTATAAAAGCACAAATTTAAAATATACTAATGATAATTATCTTTTTTTTTTGTCACCAACTTCTCCCCCTTACCTCAAATTATGAAAAATTCTTATTGATTGAATATTAATTACTTAATAAATTAATAAATTATTTAATTTATGGGAAGCTCTTAACTTTGAAAATTTTGATTATGTCTATAATATTTTTGTAGGTAAAAATATTTGTGTTCTAAAATAAATACCCTTTATTTTAAAAATATTTTTATTGCAATTATTTTTTTATGAAAGTACTTAAAAGAACATACTTATTTTAACTTAAAAATAAAAACAAGAGAAGTTTGGCCTGAGAAAACAAAAACAAGAGAATAAAAACAAAGAAAAGAGAAGAAGAAGAAGAATATTGTGGGTGATGAAATAAGTAATCGGGGTTATTTTTTAGATTTAGTCAGGTTTAGGTAATAAACATTTACTTTTTAATTTATACATGTAAGTATTTTAAGTAATTGATTGTACAAAATATTTTTTAGACTGTAAATAACTCCCTTAATTTAAATGCTTTAACTAAGGATTTTTTTTTCCTACATTTGAAAGAGTGTACAAAGTAAAAATTAATTTTTTTTAAATTTAATAGGTGAATGTTTAAAATAATAGTGTTTCCAATATTTTTAGAGTGCAAATAACCCAATCTTTAATCATACAGATTTACCTTGATATGGTCTTATATATGTTTTTACTATTCTTTATTTTGAGTAGTCATTAATTATTTTAAACTGATAGTAATAAAATTCTTATTGTGTTTTTATTTTCTTGCAATAAAATTTGATTGTTCTTTTAAAGAATCTGTCTCCCCGAAAAAAAAAACAAACACTCAATATTATATCGATAATTTGTATAATTTCTTGTTGCCAAAAAATATGAAATCTAAGTGAAAAAAAAAATATGGAGAATAAGTAAGCAACGTTTTGATTATTTTTTGTGGGGATGGGCAGAGGGCACAACATGAATTAGCCTGAAAATTATGAGAGATTGGCTCCAGAAGCTATGGCCTGTGACAAAAACTTATTTTTATTATGTAAAGATATATAAAATAAATATATATAAAATAGTAAATAAATTAATTAAAAAAGGAAAAAAGGTAGAAGAAGCAGTCTCCCACTGTCAGCATCTTTCTTGCCTGGGGTTCATAAGATTGATGCTACAGGCCTAGGGCTGGGTAACAAACATCAAATATGGAGCGCCGAGCGAGCAGCGATTTTAATTTTTGATAGATAGCGGTGAAAGATCGCTTTGTGCCCTAAAAGAATTGGTGGATTACAGCTGAGCTGAGCATCGATTCATCTGTCGCCCCACTCAAAAAGTTTTGCTCGCTCTTGTTTTATTTTTTTATTCTTTTTTTTTCGAATCTCTTTTTTATTCATTTACTTTTTCATCCATGTTATTAACCAAATGATTTTTTTTTAACACTTAGAAAAATACGTGAAAGAAACAATTTCAGAGCATATAAATATCGACGTTAGCAATGATTTTGGAAAATTTACACCAATAGCCATAAAAATTTTGGTTTTTTCCATCTTAACCCCCCAAATAAATTTCTATCAACATTAGCCATAAAAAAATCTTTGAGACCAAAATACCCCTCTCTCTCATCTTTCCCCCAACAATCTCTCTTTCTCCCATCTCTCCCAAACCGAATAACCTCCCATCGTCGGCGGCAACTTCAGCAATTTTCATTTTAAGAAGTTTTATAATGTATCGTGTGTCCTTCTTCTCCATTTATCGTGTCTTCTTTACGGGGAATGTCATCAATCCTTCACAAATTAGAATAATATGTCATCATATCTCCATACGGATCTGCCAACATAACAGTATATATTGATAATATATATGTATGTATTATGTATGTATGTAATCATTCTCCGACCATCATCCCCGTGAGCGAATGATATCTCCGATCATGGCCGACGTAATCATCGTCCCAACCCGTAGGCTTTATCTGATGAAGCGAAACCTCGAAACTACTCTTCTGCAGCACATGATTCTCTTCTTCTTGTTCTCGTTCCACCCGTGCAGCTTCATCCAACCTTTGATCTTTGCCCAGTACCGGCGCTTTGCGGCGTTGAAAGCCTCTTCGCCTGCTGAATCATTCTAGCGCATGACTTTGTGTGAGTCGCGTATATATTCTTCAAAGTACGTCGGAGGAGAAGAGAGAAGAGATGCTGCATGCCAAAAACATTGTTGTTCATATTACCATCATTTGTTCTATTCAGGAAGCCGAGATATTGAGATGCAGCAGCGCCTTGGATGCCTGCGGAAGGCACGAAAATGAAGACCAGACCATGGCCTGGACGCTGGCCCTTGTATGGGGTGATGGAGAAGGTGAAAGAGGCTCCATTTGCCCCCAGTTTGCGTTATGCATGCGAAGAAGACTGCCGATTAGACTGCAAATATTTACGTTATGCATGCGAAGAAGACTGCAAATATTTCAGAATATTTGCGTTATGCATGCGAAGAAGACTGCCGATTAGACGTGTGTGCATGTGATTGGTTGTTTTCCTCAAGTCCTTTACGGGGCGAACAAAAGCAGTTCAGAGAATTAATCTTGTAATGAAGGGTTAATTTTTGTGCTATACTTGGATGGTTGAGGCTCAAACGGTGGCCCCAATAAATCGAATGCCATATTAGAACGCACCTGTCGCACAAATTCACCCATGAATTTGTGCGACAGGCAGCCTGTTGCTTTTGGTTTGTAAAGAAGGGTAATTTGGGGAGAAAAGCGTGTGTTTGGCTAATGTTGATAGAAAAAAATTGAGAGGATTAATTGTGAAAATAATACAAATTTTATGGTTATTTTTATAAATTTCCCAATGATTTTCTGCAATGTCAGATCTGCTTGATGTGCCCAGCTCTTACAAACCACAAGCCCACATCAAATTTTCATAAAAGATCAGGCATTTTGACGCCTCTTTAAATTCTTTATAAAATTAATTTTTAATTAAAACTATTTAAATAATTAAAAATAAATTTATTTATTTTTTATACTAAAAGAAAATTGAATTTAATACTTAAATAAATTATTTATTTAATAATTTTTGTACCCGTTTTGTAATTTATAGTTTTATTTAAATCTTGACTAAAAATATTTTTTAAGAAAGTAATAAGAATTTAGATTTTGAAGATAAAAATTATATAATGAAAATAAAATAATTTAAGATTTTATGACTTGTATTGATTTTTATGAATAGAAACTTAAAAGAAGTATTCTTTTTAGGGTATAATTTTAATTTATAGATTCCATTTTTCAAAACCCTTCAATAACGACACGCAATAAATAGGCCAATTCTGTAAACTTTTGCTCAATTTCTTACGGAGTCAAATTCTCATAGGTATGATTATTTTATCAATTTAGTTAAGGGTAATTTGCGAAATAAAATTCTAAAAGAGTGTTTTGAGGATTTTGGAAGGGTGTTAGAAGCTCCACTCTTGGTAAAAATTCATTGCAGATTGGGTTTACTTAAAAAAATATGCTGCGATGTATTTGGAAACTTTTTCAATAACTAGTTTTTGTGCCCATTTCTGCCTAACGTACAAAGTTTTAAAAAAATCCCTATTTGAAGTTTGAATGATATGAGGGGTGCACGTGCCATGTGGTACAAAGTACAAACCCAGCTGCCGTTTATTTGTTATTATTATTATTAGGCTAATGCTAAGTTATTATTATTATTTTAAGGCAAATGCATACTTGAATTGCAATCCATAATCAAAGAGAAGAAATCAACTCAACAGGCCAAATTCTCAAGCTAGACAAGACAAGGGAGGCCTTAAAAGTTGATTTTTTTTTTCGCCCTTTTCGGACGGAATTTGAAATTTCATTAACATAAACACAGAACTCATTTGTAACTTGCACTACTCAAATATTATAGGTAGGAGTACATTGAACGAATTTAGTCAGATGACATATAGTCTCGTTATAAGATTGCTGAGTAAAAACCACTTTGAAAGAGTTTTTAAGAGAGGGCAAGACTTTTTGAATTTAAGAGATTAAAGACACAATTGATATTGTAGTGAAATGGCTAGTTTTTAAATTATAGTTCTAAAGTTTTTAGTAAACACTTATAACTGTTTATTCAAAAATTAAAGTGATTTTATTTCACAAAAAATATGTAAAATATCTGTATTATCTCTATAATTTATCAAAAATATAATTATATTTTTTTAATTTTTAATGAATATTTAAATTCCATTACAATAAAAATAAAAAGCAAACACCAACAGTGATCGTCACCTGCCAAAAATTTCGAAAAAATAAAATCTACCGAATGATTACATTGTCGGCACCTTCATAATCCTTTTCTTGGGATCTATCTAACGGTGCAATTACCAGTGCCAAACGATCATTAGAGAAGGAGTAGTTGTCGCCCATATCCGTGGCCTCACTGTGAAGTCATTGTTAGGGGTGAAGATTTACAGTTCACCACCACCTTTTAAACGGTAGATTCTGGAAGGCTCTTCCAATTGAGGGTAGAAGTACACCATGACTCGCCGCCATTTAATGGCAACATCACGGCGAAGCCACAATTTTGAGTGGCGACAATACCGTCTTTGATGGTTTTTTGAATTTAGTGATTGTATTGTTGAATAGATTATGGAAAACAGAATCCAACGATGCCTAATTTACTGCCTTTGAGGTCATCATCAGCAATAGTCATTGGCCGAAAGTTTGCGATAGCAAAATAAATTATAATGATTTAATAATTTATTTAAATAATAACTATTAATTTAAAAATTAATACATTTGATTTAATAATTATATAATTTATTGAATTTAGTTTAATATAAATTTTTATTAAAGACTTTTACATCATAACTAACTGATGGTATTTACCAAACATTAACTGATTTTGATTTTCCAGCTACGACTTTAATCTTCAGCAGCTACAACTTAAAAACTGTTTCACCTAAATCTCAAACAAGCCCTAACTACCCTTCCTCACATCTGCTTGCTGTGAAGGATCAACAACAATAGCCGCAAAGAATACGATAGAACTCCCCAGTACAGTCATTCGCGAAGTCCCCTCGAGGACGACTCCTATATAATTTTTTTGAGAGCTAAAGAAGCATCTGCAGGTACAAGCATCGTATCCATATAACGGCTCGCCACCTACACTCTGCCATCTGTTCCAAGTTCAAAAACCTAGGTGGTAGTATCTTGATCAGGCCAGTGCTACGTTACGTTAATCGTAACGTACGCTACACACATCAATAGTAGTGGGTTCCACGATGGATACTGTTACTGTGTGTGAATGTACGTTACGATTAATGTAACGTAAGGGCTCCCTCTTGATCAAACTATAATAAAATGAACCGCATTAAAACTGCATCTGAATCAATTATAGCTGGATTCAGCAGTTTCCAATGCAAGTAGAACTATAATTAAGGAAATTATAGATACTATTTGTCAAAATTATACTTGAAAACTTGTAACCAGATATCAGGAAATCATTGAAAATGTAATTTAATGGAATACATAAATAATAAAAAAAGAAAATTTAAATGCCTGAAGCAAATAGCTATCATCAATCATAATGGCCCATCCCATGTAACTTTGGTCAAGACTAAGCCCAAGCCCATTAGTGGGCCGGGGCCGGGTGACCCGAAGCGTTTATATACAGAAACGGGCGCCCAAAAATCATCCCCAGACTTCAGATGAATCAGATCGTCAAGAATCGATCTTCTTGTATTAATTGGTCCCCAAGTCTCACCTCTCTTCTCTACTGAACACTGATCAGCCAAACATAACCCTCCCTGGGTTTAAATATAAAGCCGTTACGGCAACCATTAAAAGCAAAACCAAAAAATCAGAAAAAAGGAAAGAATATATAAATTAAAATCTAAATAAAGAGAAAGTAAGCAAGAGGAAGAAGAGCAAAGAAAGAATGTTGCTACAACTTCCTCGCTTGACAAATTCTCTGAGAGAGCCGTTCGATATCGACCAGGCCTATCTCCAACGCAAATCGATTCTCCAGAATCTTCAGAAGCCGCGCAAGTAGAATTCAGAAACTCCTCCCTAATGTTTACTTTCACATTTAATTCAATTTAATTTTTCAAATAAAATTTTTTTTCCCTTGCTGTTTGGTGACGTGATAACGGAATTACATAAGTTCGACGTCAAGAAAATAATTAAATGGATTCTCTTACATAATTGATTTTTTTTTTTACATTTAACGATTTTTTTATTTATTGGTTGCTGAGAAAATGCAAGAAAAGGAAAAGATATAGTATTTCGACGTCAAAAAAATGAAATTTGTCAATCAAATGGCTTCTTGTTTATTTTGTTTTTCCTTCATTTCTAGCTTTGATTGTGGAACTGGTATAGGTACGTTTTAATTGTTTTTTAATCTAAAGATTCATTTAGGTACTGTTTGATTCCAAGGAAATGTTAGAAAACAAAGAAACCCCAAGAATATTAAAAGTTAAATGGCTTCTTGTAGGTTTTTCTTTCTTTTGCTCCAGCTTTCACATTGAACTGCTAAATGTATTTTAGCTGTCTACTTCTTTAATTTAATGATTCTCTTACTATGGTTTGGTTGCCTGGGGAAGATAGGAAAAAAAAGAAATCTGACATCAAGAAATGAAATTTGTTATTTAAATGGCTTATTGTTTGTTTTTCCTTTTGTTCTAGCTTTGATAATAGAACTGCTATTTACGTTTTTTTTTAATTTACAACAAAGATTTATTTGGTTACTGTTTGGTTGCCAAGGAAATGCAAGAAAATTTGAGAAATATAGAATTTCAACTTCAAGAAAATGAGATTTACTAGTTAAATGGTTTTGTTCTGGCCCTAAGTTTAAAACTGCTGTGTCAGTGATATTATAGAAATACTTTCTAAAAGCTCCTAATTATTTGATTTAGTACCACAAACTCACTTGATGAGTCAGAGACTGCACGAAAGATAGTATATCGATGGGAAGAAGGTATTGTAACACCTTAATTACTTACAATGTTGTCAATATGTTGTGAAGATGTTTGTATTGGTTGAAATTTGATTCTTACTTTTCGATTTTGAACTGAATGCTGTGGAGTAGCTTCAACCGAAGTGCGACAAGTTTACAAACAATTTATTGGGGCGGTTGTGGAATTGATTGATGGAGAAATGCCTTCTGAAGAGTTTGGTGAGATTGCATTGACTGCTTACCGTCTTTTTGGTAGGCCAGCAGAGGAGGAGGATAACAGTGTTAATAGAAACATTGTTGAGAAGAAGTAAGTATTTAATTTTCCAACACTCGATGCTATGACTATGATCATTTTGATGGAAGTATAGGCGTATTTTTATGCAATTGCATTGGGTCATATTGTTGTACCATTATGGTAATGAACCAATTGATTGAGGACTTTGCATTATCTGGTGTAAAATGTGTGATTTGTGTAATGCATGTATTGGAAATGCTGGTTGATATGTTACAATAAAGCTGGCTTCTTTAGTTTTTAGATGTTTTACATTTGATACTTTCCAGATTTGTGATTGAGGTAATTGATGCTGGAATGCAGGTCAAAAATGCAAACATTAATTGGTCATGCTGTTTCTGACGCAAGCGTGTATAAAGTTGCTTCTCGAGCACAAACGCTTTCTAAATTGCAGCCTAGTGAACATAATGTTACTCTTTTTTCAGAAAGCCTTGAGAATGGAAGTAGTGATGATTTTGAATTTGGCTCAGATCTCGTTTTTCGAGCACCTGCTAGGTTTCTGGTTGATGGTTCTTTCGAAGATGGGGCATTAATGGGTGATGAAAGCATTGCACCTTCCTCATTTCATGATGGCTGGGATGATGGTAGTGATTCTATGGATTATAATTCTGCTGCTGATGGGCGAAATTTCAATTTAAGTTGGTTAAGAGATGCGTGTGATCGGATAGTTAGACAAAGTATTTCACAGCTTTCTCGAGATGATCTAGCAATGGCCATCTGTCGAGTACTTGACTCGGACAAACCCGGCGAGGAGGTACTAGTTGATAGTTATTCTTCTTAGAAGTTTATTGGTGCAGCTGTCAACACATCTTTCACAAAAAATATGTTGTTAGTAATTTTGTAAATCCTTTTGTGTAGATAGCTGGTGATTTATTAGATCTGGTTGGTGATAGTGCATTTGAAACTGTTCAAGACCTTATATCGGTATGAATGAGTATTACGTTCAAGTTTATTATATTCATCTGTTAATAGATTCAAAGGATCTATTTTTTTCCCCTTCTATTCTCTGTAATTTTTTTTTCTAATTTCATTAAATACCTTTTTTTTGGGATTATAATTGATACCTGCATCCTACTTTCCAGCATCGAAAGCAACTTGTTGATGCCATACGTCATGGTATGCTGTTACTGAAATCTGAGAAGACAGCTTCAAATTCTCAATCACGCATGCCTAGTTATGGAACACAGGTATATCTGGATTATCCCTCAAAAAGAAAAAGCTTTGGCATTGAGTTTTGAGTCACCAAATGCTCCAACAAGTAGTCACTTGCTGCTTCTCTTTTAGGTTACTGTTCAAACAGAATCTGAACGGCAAATTGATAAACTTCGGCGCAAGGAAGAGAAGCGTCATAGACGTGGAACTGAATATGCAGCTGAGAATGATGTGTCATCTACAAGTTTTTCTTCTTTAATTGAAGCAAGTGAAAGGAAAAATCCATTGGATGGTTTGATTGGATCTGGCCAAGGGTCCATTGCAGTTACTGCTCTTCCTCAAGGAACTGTGCGAAAGCACTTGAAGGGCTATGAGGAGGTTATTATCCCCCCAACACCTACGGCACAAATGAAACCTGGAGAAAAGCTGGTACCTCCCATCTGATATTATTCCTATCCTTAATGGTTAATAATTGATAATTTTGTCTGTTGATTCATTTTGATATGTTACAGATATGCTGATCAATTTGTTGACCAAGATTGCTCAAAAAAAAAAAAAATGGAAATAGAAAAAGACAAAAGAGAACTTGTTAGGAGAACTAAATAAAATTAAAAAATAAAATAAAATAAAATAAAGTTAAAGATAAATGGTCGGTAAGCACTTCTTTCATGCGAATGTAATTATTGGTGTAGTACTTGGTTGGCAGTTTGTTTTAATTATGTTTAGAAACTATTTATTTAAATGACGTTTGTAAAGCTTTAGTTAGTACCATATAAAAGAAGAAATGCCTACTAGGTCCGTGAATTTTGAAATGTTTATTTTTATTCTGTAGAATTGAACTTTGAAATGTTGAAGGACCTTGAGGGGATCTTTTGTTTGCATCATCTCTGGACCTTGGGGATTTAGGGTATTTTCCAACATGGGTGTTGAACACAATATTATGTTGGCCAATCTCTATAAATTCTGAGCCTTACTTATAAACTGTAGTGTTGAGCCTATATCTATTACAAGGGGAAATTTGCTATTTTTTCCTTCTCTTTTTTCCTTAAAGAAACAAAGTAAATTCTATCAACGATGACAAATGGTTAAGTGCAAGATGCAAGATTTATGTAGAGCTTTATGCAGCAGGAAATTGGCATCTTTAGCCAAAAAAGGGCATTAAGGAGGAGATTTTGTGCATGTTTATCTGTTTTTTGACATCATGTGAATCTCACTTCAAAGTTGATTATTTTAGCCTTGCTCGCCAATTATTTATAGAAGGTTTACCTGGAATTTATATTACCTGTCAGCTGGGGCTTAGGGATAATACTTTCATTTGAGACAAATTGCTTAATAGATTGCAATAATATGTTACCACCTTCTTTATAGTAATGAGATGTTGGTCAAATGTTTAATGCATTGTTATGTGATTACTTTCTGCTGAGTTTTTGTAAAGCTAGTCAGCCCATTGCTTGTTTTATTATCGCTGTTACTTGCTGAGCTTGATGCATCTCTTACTGCATTTCTTCACTGTAACATGTCAGATTGAGATAAAGGAATTAGATGAGTTTGCTCAAGCTGCTTTTCATGGCTATAAATCGCTGAACCGCATTCAGAGTCGGATATTTCAAACTGTTTATTACACAAATGAGAACATTCTAGTGAGTCATCGGCACTGTAGTTACATATTAAACAATAGTGGTATGAGGGATTTAACCAATCTGATTTTCATGCATTTACAGGTTTGTGCTCCAACTGGAGCTGGCAAAACAAATATAGCTATGATTTCTATTCTACATGAGGTGTGCAATCTCTGGGTGTACCAGAAACTTTCTGTCTTTATTTGTGATCTGAATTTCTCTTCTCTTCTTTTCTTTATTTATTTTTGTTTGATTTCGGATGGAAGACTCTTTATTGTCTTTGTTGTATGGTTTCTTATTGGGTTTTGTGTTTACATTCAGTTATGTGGAGTCGTCGTCTTTGCATATGTATAGGCAGAAATGAAGTTCCAGTTTTTCTTTAGTTATCTAAATCTACTAACTAAAACAAGGGAAGTTTTTGGTTATTTTATTCTACTGGTGTGGTGATTGATATTTAGATCATTTGCTCTATTGTGGTACTGTAACATGTGATATTTTCAGTCTTAGAAATAACCGTATGTAGCCTTCCGAAAAAATGAGAGGCTATATGCTGCAGGGACAGGAGTCCAATGTTGTATTGTGAGCTCTTTTGCCTGATTTCATTTGGGTATATAAAATTATATTGGCTTTAGGTTTGTGGAACTTTTCAACTAAAATCTCTCTCTCTCTCTGTGTCTGCCTTTATTTTTTCCAAAAATTTTATAAGAAAACTTTTCTGCTGAAATAAAAATGAGGAATTTGATATCATATCCATTCAATAGTGGCTCTGCAATCATGGATATTGAAGTTTCGTTTTAGTTGTAGGTGTTGAGATCGCCAGCTTTGCATTTGATCACATTAAGTTATAGAATTTATCTTTATGATATTGTAGCATATGATGTATGTGAGAAATTTATGAGGTCAACGAAAGATGTTCTTTTGCAGATAGGACAGCACTTTAGGGATGGATACTTACACAAAGATGAATTTAAGATAGTTTATGTTGCCCCTATGAAGGTAAAACCCAGTCGTACCGTACTTTGGATCCTTTTTATTTATATGGGATTCTGGGTAGATAATAATTCCTTATTCTGTGCGTTGGTTTCCTAGGCATTAGCTGCAGAGGTCACAAGAACATTCAGCAGTCGTTTGTCACCACTAAATATGATTGTGAGAGAGCTTACTGGAGACATGCAACTTTCTAAGAATGAACTTGAAGAAACTCAGGTTGCTTGTCAAATTAAGTATGTTTTGTCTTGTTGTGACTATCTGTAGTATTAATGCTTCACCTCAACTTTCTACATGTACTTTTTGTGAATCAGATGATAGTGACAACACCTGAGAAATGGGATGTTATTACTCGCAAGAGCAGTGACATGTCCCTCTCAATGCTGGTGAAGCTCTTAATTATTGATGAAGTGCATCTTTTAAACGATGACAGAGGCCCTGTTATAGAGGCACTTGTTGCTCGGACCCTGCGTCAGGTATATAATTGAATTTATCTCTGATTACTTTATTTAATGGTTGTCGGTTGTTTGATCTAAGCTGGAACCATTGTAACTTATGGCTGTGATGTTGACTGCCAAATTTGTTCTTGCTTTTACTCCCAGATTTTGATGACTATTTGACATTTGAAGCCAAGAATCCACATGGCTTTATTTAACTATTTCTCCTTTCTGCCAGCTTAGAGAATTCAGATATTTTAGATATGTAGCTTGGCTATTCTGAGCATTATTTTGTTGTTTTCACTTCATTGGGAGTGTTTATATAATTCTGTTCTTGTTTTTGTCTGTTCTTGTTTTTGGTTGGTAAGGTATGAGAAATTTAGATTATTGATGATATGAAAGTTTAAGGTACAGTAGTGTATGATGTATACATACATACATACTAAAGAGAAAATGCCTTTTATTTCTCAGCTTATTTTATTTACAGTAATTACATGGGTATTATATAGATTAACTTAACTACTAACACGTAACTATTAATTAGTCTAACCACTATCTACTGACACTCAACCACTAATAGTAGTTAGTTAACAACGGTTGACTAATTGAAGCTACATAACAACTGTTATATTTACAGTTCCCAACATAGCACTTTCCAGCACGCCCCCTCAAGCTCATGCGAAGATACTTTGCGTTCCAAGCTTGCTGATTAAATGCTGGAACAAGGTAGTGGGTAGTCCTTTTGTAAGCACATCTGCTAGTTGACTCTTGGAAGGAACATATGGAATACAAATTTTCCCTGAGTCGAGTTTTTCTTTGATGAAGTGTATCAATTTCAACCTTCTTAATCTAGTCATGTAGAAAGAGTTGTGAGCAATACTTATTGTGGCCTTATTGTCACAATAAAGCATCTTAGGACTTTCTGTCTTGATCTTCAAGTAAGATAGAATTATCTTTAACCACGTTAGCTTACATATACTCAATTTCAACCTACTTAAACCAGTCATGTTGAAAGGGTTGTGAGCAATACTTATTGCGGCTTATTGTCACAATAAAGCATCGTAAGACTTTCTTTCTTGATCTTCAAGTCAGATAGAATTATCTTTAACCACGTTAGCTTACATATACTGTGTGCCATGGTGCAAAACTCTACCTATGCACTAATGCACGCGGCCACAAGTTGTTTTTGCTCCTCCAAGAAACTATGTTTCCTCCAATAAATTTACAATACCTGGTAGTTGACCTTCAGTCTATCTTAGATCCAGGCCAATTTACATCTGTGTAAGCTTCTAGTTGAAGTTCTTCTCCCTTGTAAAATAGAGGCCTTTACCTAGTAATCCCTTCAAATGCCACAAAATCTTATAGATCGTTTCAAGGTGTGACTTTAGAGGAGCATGCATAAAGTAACTAATTATACTCACGTTATAAGCAATGTCTAGCCTTGTGTGAGATAGGTATGAGAAAAAATATTGGGAAGATATTTCTCATTCATAGGAGTTGCAATCTTTACATTATACACAAGTCTGACTAGGCTATATAAGGAAGCTATAGGAAATTAAGAAAAAATAAGCTATACAAGGAAAGAATAAATATATGTACACAAAATTAGGCTATAATCTCTGACTTTCAACACTCCCCCTCAAGCTGGCTCGAAGATATCTGTCATTCCCAGCTTGGAATTCAGTGATTGAAAAACTTGTTTTGATAATCCCTTGGTGAGAATATCAACTACTTGCTTTTGAGTAGTAACATATGGAATGCTTATTAGACCTCTCTTTAGCTTCTCTTTTATAAAGTGCCTATCAATCTCAATATGTTTTGTCCTATCATGTTGGATTGGATTATGAGCAATGCTAATGCCAGCTTTATTATCACAATACAGTCTCATTGATCCAGCTTTCCACACCTTCCACTACATTAGAAACATTCTCAGCCACATAAGCTCGCAAATCCTCAATGTCATTGCTCTATACTCAGCTTCAGCACTTGATCTTGCAACCACTGGTTGTTTCTTACTTCTCCAAGTAACCAGATTTCCCCCAACAAATGTACAATAACCCAATGCTGACTTTCTATCAACAAAGGATCCAACCAAATCTGCATCTGTATATGCCTCAACCCTTAGGTGATTATTCTTAGAAAATAAAATGCCTTTTCTTGGAGATGGCTTCAAATATTTCAGTATCCTAAACACATCTTCCATGTTCTCTATATTAGAAAAGTGCATAAATTGGCGCACAACGCCTGCTGCAAACGTAATGTCTGGATGAGTATGACACAAATAGATTAACTTTTCAACTAACCTTTGGTACTGTTCCTTATTAACCAAATTGCTTTTAGTAGTTGCCCCAAGTCTATGATTGGATTCTATAGGAACATCGCTAGGTTTGCATCCTAACATCCCAATTTCTTCCAAGAGATCCAAAATATATTTCCTTTGTGACAAAAATATCCCTTTCTGAGACCTAGCCACTTCAATTTCGAGGAACTATTTCAGAGAACCTAGGTCTTTAGTTTCAAACTCTTTGGTTGACAGCATCTTGAGTCTTTCAATTTTATCTCTGTCATTTTTAGTCAAGATGATATCATCTACATACACGATAAAGACAGTGAGCTTATCTTCTTTACCATGCTTAAGAAACATGGTATGATCACTATGGCTTTGTCGATATCCACATTTGAGAATAAATCTTGCAAATCTGTCAAACCAGGCTCTTGGTGATTGCTTGAGCTCATATAAGGACTTTTTTAGCTTGCAAACTTTTCTTTTTCCAAACATAATACCTCTTCTAAATTTCTATGGAGAAATGCATTCTTTACATCTAGTTGTTTAGTGGCGATTCTAAATTTGCAGCAAGTGACAATAGGTCCTGAATAGAGTTCATTTTTGCAACACGGGCAAATGTCTCTTGGTAATCAATTCCATATGTCTGAGTATATTCCTTAGCCACCAGCCTAGCCTTGAATCTTTCAATTGATCCATCAGCCTTATGCTTAACCGTAAATACTCATTTACAACCCACGCTTTTCTTTCCATAAGGCAAGTCTGCAAGAGCCCAAGTTCTATTTTTATATAATGCTCTTAGTTCTTCATGAATCGCTTCTCTCCACTTTGGATTTGCAAGAGCATCCTGTACTGTTTTAGCAATAGTTACATATGATAGATTAGTAGCAAAAGCTTTAAACAATGTTGACAATCTATGATAATAGGCAAACTTAGAAATAGGATGTTTAGTACTAGTTCTAACACCTTTTCTATGAGCAATAGGCAAATCTAAATCTAAACCAAGTCATGGAAGAAAATTTAAATGTAATTCAAACTCAGATTGAACAGTACCTGTGTCTTCCAACAACTCTATGTTCGGTTTAGAATTTTGGCAGTCAGGAGATGTACAAACTGTTTTATTTCGTTGAGAATACACCTTTAGCTTTTGAGCATCCTCTTGATTTTGTGAGGTGGATGGTTGAATTTGTGAAGACACTTGTTGGTCATCACTTGGGTCAGGCTGTTTCTGTGGGGAAGAACAATATTATTCTTGCTGATTGTTATTGAAAGGTGGGAGATTTTGTGGAGAGCAAACTATCAAAGGAGGAGTTGAATTTCTGATATTATCTCTGAAATATAGCTCATTTGGGTGTGTGGATTTTGGAAAAATTTTAAAAAGCTGATCTTTAATATTATATTCCTCCCCCTGCAGAGAGCTTTTGGAGAAATAAGGCTCAGTTTAAAAAAAAGTCACATCCATGGTTACAAATATTTCTTAGTTGGAAGATGAAAACACTTGTACCCTTTTTTGTGTAGGAGAATAACCCACAAACACACACTTAAGAGACCTAGGAGCAAACTTACTTTTGTTATGATTCTTATCATGAACAAAAGCAACACACCCAAAAACCGTAGGAGGAAGAGAAGTAAAAGACTGAGACATGGGATAAAGTTGCTGAAGAAGTTCGATTGGAGTTTTAAACTTCAAAGTACTAGTAGGCAATCTATTTATGAGATAATAGCAGTTAAAATTGCTTCACCCCAAAAATAATTTGACACCCCCATAGTAAACATCAAAGATCGAGCAACTTCTAGTAAATGTTTATTTTTTTTTTTGCAACTCCATTTTGTTGGGTAGTATCAATACAAGAGGATTGATGAATAATTCCATTCTTAGTTAAATAATTTCCCAACATAGAAGAAAAAAATTCTTTGCCATTGTCAGTTTAAAACACTTGAATTTTTACTTGAAATTGGGTTTGAACCACTTTATAGAAGATTTAAAAAATTTTAGAATCTTCAAAATTTTCTTTTAATAAATACACCTAACAAACTGAGTGTGATCATTGTTGCAAGATATTAATTCAAACCAGAGGAAATTGTACCAAAAATACAGTTATTAGAATTGATCTAGTTTCCTAGAATAACTGCGTGTATAGTTGTCAATTAACTAGGATACTTTCCTCAATTAGCTAAGATAGTTTCCTAAATTAGTTCATTGTAAAGCTATATATTTGTACTATTGTATTCTGATCACAAGGGTAAGAAATACAAGTTATTCACCAATATGGTATCAGAGCAAGAATTCCTTTAATTCCTGGAAACCCTATTGCTGTTCTGCCCTTTCTCTTACTTGCAGAAAACCTAGCCGTTCTCCTACTTTCTTTTCTATCCTAAAATCAGTCCTACCTCTTCATCATGTCCGACGTTTCTGAGCTTACAAACACCCTTGAACATACCCAGAATGCTTCTACAAGCCTGCCAACACCTGCTGCTGCGCAGCCTAAAACCCAGGCTTCAACCACGGAATCTCACTCCATTCAAATCACTACCATTAAATTGAATGGAGAAAATTTCCTGCGTTGGTCTCAATCTCTGCGCATGTATATCCGTGGTCGAGGCAAGATCGGGTATTTGACTGGAGAAACAAAGGAGCCTGCGGCTGATGATGCAACCTATCCAACATGGGATGTTGAGAACTCGATGGTAATGACTTGGTTGGTGAACTCTATGGAGGAGGACATAAGCTCCAACTATATGTGTTATCACACGGCCAAGGAGCTTTGGGACAACATTAACCAAATGTGTTCTGACTTGGGAAATCAATCTCAAGTATATGAGTTAACTCTGAAACTCGGAGAAATTCGCCAAGGTGAGGATACTGTCACTAAGTATTTTAATTCCTTGAAACGACTTTGGCAAGATTTAGACCTATTTAATGATTATGAGTGGAAATCTTCTGAAGATTGTAAACACTTTAAGAAAACGGTGGAGGATAACCGGATTTTCAAATTTCTCATTGGTCTTAACGTGGAGTTTGATGAAGTTAGAGGCAGGATTATTGGGAGGCAGCCGCTTCCCTCTATTGGAGAAGTGTTTTCTGAGATACGCCGTGAGGAGAGTCGGCGTCTTGTTATGCTTGGAAAAAGGAATCTCGTTAACACTATTGGAACTCAGCCCTTGCTGCTAGTATTAATGCTGGCCGAACTGCTACAAAGAAACCTGATGAAAAGTCTCGCGTTTGGTGTGATCACTGCAGTAAGCCACGACATACACGAGACACTTGCTGGAAGATCCACAGAAAACCAGCAAATTAGAAGGGTTCTCATGAAGGCAGATTCCCTCGTACTCCTGCTGCACATGAGGCCGAGTCTGTCCCCTTTAACAAAGAGAGCTTTGGGACAACATTAACCAAATGTGTTCTGACTTGGGAAATCAATCTCAAGTATATGAGTTAACTCTGAAACTCGGAGAAATTCGCCAAGGTGAGGATACTGTCACTAAGTATTTTAATTCCTTGAAACGACTTTGGCAAGATTTAGACCTATTTAATGATTATGAGTGGAAATCTTCTGAAGATTGTAAACACTTTAAGAAAACGGTGGAGGATAACCGGATTTTCAAATTTCTCATTGGTCTTAACGTGGAGTTTGATGAAGTTAGAGGCAGGATTATTGGGAGGCAGCCGCTTCCCTCTATTGGAGAAGTGTTTTCTGAGATACGCCGTGAGGAGAGTCGGCGTCTTGTTATGCTTGGAAAAAGGAATCTCGTTAACACTATTGGAACTCAGCCCTTGCTGCTAGTATTAATGCTGGCCGAACTGCTACAAAGAAACCTGATGAAAAGTCTCGCGTTTGGTGTGATCACTGCAGTAAGCCACGACATACACGAGACACTTGCTGGAAGATCCACAGAAAACCAGCAAATTAGAAGGGTTCTCATGAAGGCAGATTCCCTCGTACTCCTGCTGCACATGAGGCCGAGTCTGTCCCCTTTAACAAAGAGCAGATGGATCATCTTCTGAAGCTGCTGAAATCTAACTCAGGATCATTAAGTACACCTAATGCTGTCATTGCTCAAGCAGGTAGTAAATTAAATGTTCTCTCTTGTCATTTACCTATTTCTTATACTCCTTGGATTATAGATTCAGGAGCCTCTGATCACATGACAAGTTTTTCTCATTTATTTCATACTTACACCCCTTGTTCTGGTCATAAAAAAGTTCGTATAGTAGATGGTTCATATTCCCCTATAACTAGCAACGGTTTGATAAATCTATCTAAAACCATCTCTCTTAAAAATGTTCTCCATGTTCCTAAACTTACCTGTAATCTGCTATCAGTTAGTAAATTATCTAGAGACTCTAACTGTCGTGTTATTTTTTCCAAATACCACTGTGTCTTTCAGGAATAGAGCTCGGGGAAGATGATTGGCAGTGCTAAATTGATAGATGATCTCTACTATTTTGACGATGAAGAATTTAAGAATAAAGAAGCTCAAGGCTTTAGTAGTATTAATTCTACTCAAGTTAAGGATCAAATTATGCTTTGGCACTATAGGCTAGGGCATCCTAGTTTTCCTTATCTTAAAAAATTATTTCCTAGTTTATTTAAAGGTTTGAATTGTTCTGAATTCCATTGTGAAAACTGCATTTTATCAAAAAGTCATAGAACTATGTATCCTTCAAGGCCTTATCAAGCCTCAAAGCTTTTTTATTTAATCCATAGTAATATTTGGGGTCCTTAAAAAATTACTACTTCTTCAGGAAAAAAATGGTTTGTGACTTTTATTGATAATCATACTCGCCTATGTTGGGTTTATTTAATGAAGGAAAAATCTGAGGTTCAGAACTTATTTGAAATATTTTACTTGATGATTGAAAACCACTTTCAAACTAAAATTGGAATTATTCATACCGATAATGGAACTGAATATTTTAAGCAAAATCTTAGAACTTTTTTTGCAGAAAAAGGTATTCACCATCAAACTACTTGTGTTGATACACCTCAGCAAAATGGTATTGCTGAACGTAAAAATAAACATTTACTTGAAGTTTCTCGTGCTATTATGTTTTCTATGAATGTTCCTCAATATCTTTGGGGCGAAGCGGTTTTAACTGCACCCTATCTAATTGACAGGATGCCCACCCTCGTTCTAAACTACATTACACCACTTGACTGTTTTAAAAAATATTTTCCTGAATCACGAATTCAATCTAATCTTCCTCTGAAAATTTTTAGATGTACAACTTATGTTCATATACCTAATAAAAATTGGTCTAAACTCGATCCAAGGGCTGAAAAATGTATTTTTATTGGTTATGCACCAAATAAGAAAGGATATAAGTGTGTGTTTTAATCGAAAAATTAGGAAAACTATTGTTTCTATGGATATCACTTTTCTGGAAAATCAAACTTTTTTTCAAAAAATTTCTCTTCAGGGGGAGAAAATAAGAGAAGAAGGAAATTTTTGGGATGATATTTCCAATCCCTTGCCTAAAACCCTAGATGGTATTACTAAACCTATACCTCAAAATGAGTTTTTTAATGAAAAGGAAATTGCTATTCCTAATGTTGTTTTTGAAACTGGTGATATCAAGACTATTTTGCCAAACACTGCTGAGACTGTGACGGGGGCAGAAATACTACCTTCTGTTCTCAAGGAACAAGATAGAGAGCTTCTTACTTATTCAAGGAGGAACCATACAAGGAGTAAGAGACCTACTATCCCTTTAGCACAAGGCCAACCAGACACTCTGAGTGAAGAATCTGAAAGAAATACAGGTACTCTAGAAACTTCCTCACATAATCTTGTTCCTAATCCTGATGAAATATCTGAACCTACTGTCAATCCTATGCTTGATGTCAATTTTAATAATCATGATGTTCCAATAGCAATCGGAAAAGGAAAACGCTCTTGTACTTCTCATCCTATTTCCAAATATCTATCCTATGGTAAACTCTCGAAAAAACACAATGCCTTTATATCTAAAATCTCTAACCTGCATGTGCCAAGAAACATTCAAGAAGCACTTAATGATTTTGATTGGAAATCAGCAGTGATGGAAGAGATGAATGCTCTGAGGAAAAGTGGGACATGGGAAGTTGTTGACCTACCCATGGATAAAAAAACAGTTGGGTGCAAATGTGTGTTTACATTGAAGTGCAAGGCGGATGGAAGTATAGAGAGATTTAAAGCCAGACTCGTGGCTAAGGGATTTACTCAAACACATGGGGTTGATTACCAAGAAACCTTTGCCCCTGTCGCCAAAATAAATTCCATTCGGGTACTATTATCCTTAGCAGCAAACTATAACTGGCCATTACACCAGTTAGATATCAAGAATGCCTTTCTGAACGAGAATTTAGAAGAAGTGTTTATGAGTCCACCACCAGGATTTGAGAAGGTGTTCGGTCAAAACAAAGTCTGCAAACTTAAAAAATCCCTATATGGCCTTAAACAATCTCCAAGGGCGTGGTTTGAACATTTTGGAAGGGTTGTGAAGAGTTATGGCTACAATCAAAGCCAAGTTGATCATACAATGTTCTATAAACACTCAGAGAGTGGTAAGATATCAATACTAATTGTCTCTGTGGATGATATAATTCTAATAGGTGATGATCCTAAAGAGTTGGCAGATCCTAGGGAGAAAATGGCACGAAATTTTGAGATCAAAGACTTGGGTGTGCTAAAATACTTCCTTGGTATGGAATTTGCAAGATCGAAGGAAGGTATTTTTGTAAACCAAAGAAAATACATTCTTGATCTTCTCAAAGAGACAGGTTTTCTGGGTTGTAAGGCTGCTGAGACTCCCATTGAAGTCAACTTAAAACTTAATCCTGCTAAAGCTGAAGAGGTGATTGATAGGGAGAAATTTCAGAGACTAGTAGGGAAATTGATCTACTTGTCACATATGCGTCCTGATGTAGCTTTCGCTGTAAGCATGGTAAGTCAATTCATGCACTCATCAGGATAGGAACACTTTGATGCAGCCTATAGGATACTAAGATATCTAAAGGGAACCCCTAGAAAGGGTCTTATGTTCCGGAAACGGGACAACCTTCAAATTGAAGTTTATACAGATGCAGATTGGGCTGGTAGCTCAACTGACAGGCGATCAACTTCAGGCTACTGTACCTTTATTGGGGGAAATCTCGTTACATGACGGAGCAAAAAACAAAGCGTTGTGGCTCAGAGTAGTGCTGAGGCAGAATTCAGGTCACTCGCACATGGAATTTGCGAGGCAATATGGATAAAGAGATTATTTGCAGATTTAAAGATTCCAGTGTCTCTCCCATAAAGATTTACTGTGATAACAAAGCTGCCATCTCTATTGCCCACAATCCAGTTCTACATGATAGAACTAAGCATATTAAGGTTGATAAGCATTTCATCAAGGAGAAAATTGAAAGTGGGGTAATATGTGTTCCCTATGTACCAACCGCACAACAGATAGCAGACATACTCACCAAAGGACTACACAAGGGACATTTTGAACTACTAGTCAGCAAGCTAGCTATGGAAGACATCTACAAGCCAGCTTGAGGCGGAGTGTTGCAAGATATTAATTCAAACCAGAGGAAATTGTACCAAAAATACAGTTATTCGAATTGATCTAGTTTCCTAGAATAGCTGCGTGTATAGTTGTCAATTAGCTAGGATAGTTTCCTAAATTAGTTCATTGTAAAGCTATATATTTGTACTATTGTATTCTGATCACAAGGGTAAGAAATACAAGTTATTCACCAATACCAATAAAAGTGACAAACCACTTGGCTCCAAAATTATTGGGAAAACAGTGGGGACCCTATACATAACTATGTATAAGAGAAAAGGGTTGTGAAACTTTATAAGTTTGGGCAGGAAAATGAGTACGATGATGCTTGGACAATTCACACAATTCACATTTAAAATTAATGTCACTTTTATTCTTAAACAACGTCGGGAACAACTTTAAATATGAAAAATTTAGATGTCCTAATCTGAGATGCATCAAACTAATTTCATTCTCACTAGACACTTGAGAAACAATTTTGTCAACTAGTCTTCTTCCCTGTACACCAGTCCTAAAATTCATAAATTGAACGAGAAAATTTAGCCATTCAGTTCAAGTCTTTTGTAAGTTTATTGACAGACAAAAGATTACAAGACAAATTAGGGACATGCAACACTGATTTTAAGATCATTTTTTTAGAAATTGAAATTGAACCTTTTCCTGCGATTGAAAAAAGAGATCCATCAACAATTTTCACCTTTTGTTAACAAAAAAGAAGTTTGTAAGTAGAGAATAATTTGGACAAACCAGTCATATGATCGATTGCCCCTGAATCAATGATCTAAGGGCAAGAAGTATTTGAGGAGATGCTGAAAGCATTTAGAAAATTACCTGTTTGGGTTAGATTAGCAGAAGGTGTTTGACTTATGAACCTGACAAGTTGCTCAAGTTGTTCTTTAGTGAACAAATTTTATCCTTGATTCCCTGAGTTTGCATTGGCATTATCAGTTGCAGCTTGAAAGCCTTTTGAATTTTGTCCAAAAGACTTGGTACCCTTCCCTGAGTTTTGTGGCCTTCCATGCAGCTTCCAACAAAACTCTTTGGTATGTCTCGGCTTATGGCAATAATCACACCAAAGTTTATCCTTGTCATTTTTCTTCTTGCTCATATTTTTTTGTTCACTTACCAAAGCTGAATCAGTAGCACAAGTAATCAAGGCAGAATTATTAGTATTAGAACTGTTCATCATTACCTTTCTTCTACTTTCTTCCCTTCTCACATATGCATAGACTTCTCTAATTGCGGGAAGAGGTTCTTTGTTTAGTACTCGTCGTCTAACTTCATCTAAATTTGGATTCAAACCAGCCAAAAATTCAAACACCCTCTCCTTCTCTTGTAATCTCTTAAATCTTTTATTGTCATCTCCACACTTCTATTCTCCATCATAGTACAAATCCAATTCTTGCCATAAGCTATTCATGATATTGTAATATGCAGTCACAATGTCACTTCCTTTTTTGGTTTCATGAATAAGACACTTAAATTCATACAAGTGTGCAGTGTTTTCAAGATAAGAATATGTCTCTGTGACTGAATCCTATAAATTTCGTGCTGATGGTAAGAAAAGAAACACTTGACTAATGTGAGGATTCATTGAATTAATAAGCCATGACATTACCATAGAGTTCTGTTCATCGCAGATTTTATACGAAGGGTCGTCAGCCTCTGGTATGTCTATTGACCCATCAAGATAGCCCATTTTATATTTTCCCTTTACATACAACTTCACAGACTGTGACCACTGTAGAAAAATTTGGCCATTCAATTTGTGAGTTGTAATCTGCAATGACGGATTTTCAACAGAACTATTGGCTTGAACATGTTTAACATTGATGCTAGAGCTGGATTTTCTCACATCTGACATTTTAAATCAGAATTTTAAAATCACATAATAAGATAAAACCCTAAAGGTATTGGCGGCTGAAAATTTGTTGACAAAAAACTTGTGTAGAAACCCTAACTTGGGCTCTGATACCATGAAAAACAATATTGGGAAGATATTTCTCATTCATAGAAGTTGCAATTTTTACATTATATACTAGTTTGACTAGGCTATATAAGGAATCTATAGGAAATTAACAAAAAATAAGCTATATGAGGAAAGAATAAATATATGTACACAAAATTAGGCTATAATCTCTGACTTTCAACAAGGTAGATAAGTTTGCCCACGATTCTTTGATATTATTCTCTGCCCATAGGTTCTTCTCTTTCTATTAGTTCTCCAAGTCCATGATTTGCATTAATTGGAGTATCAATTGGTCGACAACCAGTCAATCCGACTTCTTGTAGTAGATCTTGGGTATATTTCTATTGAGAGATGTGGATTCCATGTTGTGACCTAGCTACCTTAATTCCCAAGAATTATCTCATGTTTTTGAGATATTTAATTTCAAATTGGTTTGCAAGATTGGCTTTTAAACGAGCTATTTCATCGTGATCATCATCTGTCACAATGATGTAGTCTACATGCACAATCAAAGCTGCAATTTCCTTTTTCATTGAATTCTTAATGAAAAGAGTGTGTCACCTTAACTTTGGAAATAGCCCCAATTTCTTATTGCTCTAGCAAACCTCTGAAAACATGCTCGTGGTGATTGCTTCAAACTATAAGAGGACCTTTCCAACTTTCATATTTTGTTTCTTCTCAAGTTCTCACGGTATCTTGTGGAATATCCATATAGACTTCTTCTTCCAAGTCTCCTTGGAGAAATGCATTCTTCATATCCAATTGGTACAACGACCATTCCTTCATTGTTGCCAAGGACAACAAAATTCAGATTGTGTTAATATTTGCCACAGGTGTAGATGTCTCATAATAGTCTATTCCATAAGTTGCGTGTATCGTTCGCACCCAGTCTTGCTTTGTATTCGTCCAATGACCTATTAGCCTTGTATCTTATAATGTGGATCCACTTGTAACCAATAATTTTCTTATCTTTGGGTAAGTCCACAATCTGCCATGTCTGGTTTTTCTCTAAGGCTTTTAGTTCGTCATTTATTGCCTTTTTCCATGGCTTTTGAGGTTAAGGCCTCCTGAACAAATGTAAGAACCGTTTGGGACAACAGAGTTGTGAGAAAAGCATTATATTGCGGAGAAAAGTTTTGCAAAGACACAAAATGAGACATAGGGTGTTGGGTGCAACTCTGAACCCTTTTTTTTAAAGCAATAGGTAAATCAACATCATCTTGAGGAAGAGAATTATGAATGAGAATTAAAGCATTGTTTTCATTACCTGATTCAAGGTTAACAATTGGAGTATGGGAAGCAGTGACAATCCTTTTCCTTCTGGGATACGTCCTTAGAGTGGGTGTTTTCTGAGCCTCAATATCTATCTTTGCATCTATTGTCAGTTAAGAGGGCATTTTAGGTGGAATAATACACTCAGGTTGGTTGGAGTGGTGGCAGTTAAGCTGAATTGTGGTCTCAAGTGGAACATTAAAAGAAAGATCCTTTGTGGTAGGATCTCTAGTGGTTGTTACTTATGATTCCTCAGTGACTGAGTCCACGCTTGGAGGGTCCTTTGTGGTAGTATCCTTAATGACTTTTACTTTTACTTGGCTGCACAATGTCCTTCACATTCCAATCCCACCTATCTTCCTCTTTTGTTAAGTCACTCCCCCTAAAGATAGGTCTTACTAAAGTAATATTGACTTTCCGCAAAGGTTACATCCATAGTAACGTATGTCTTCTTTGTAGGAGGATGATAACATTTGTACCCCCTTTTTTTGTTGGAGAGTAGCCTAGGAAAACACACTTCACAGATCCAGGATCAAGTTTACTCCGTAAATGGGGTTGAACAAGAGCGCATGACACACAACCAAATACCTTTAGTGGTAAAGATCCAATTCCCTGAAAGCTTGGAAACAATGTTAGAGTTTCTTCACAAGGCTTTGATTAACAAGAACTTTGGTTGGCATTCTGTTGATTAGGTAAGTTGTAGTAAGAGTGGCATCCCTCCAATAGCATTTCGATTCTCCAACTTGGAGCAAAAGGATCGAGCAATTTCAAGGAGATGTTTATTCTTTGTTTCAGCATCACCATTTTGTTGAGGTGTATCAATGTAAGTTGACTGATGTAGAATGCCCTTATCTGATAGGTATGTCTTGAGTTCTTGATTAAAGTATTCTTTTTCATTGGTAGATCGCAGAGTCTAGATATAGACCCTTAACTGATTCTTGATAAACTTATGGAATGAAGGAAAAATGGATGAAACCTCTGACTTATTTTTCATAAGTAGACCCATATGATCCTGGTACAGTCATCAATAAAGGTGAAACCACCGAAGGCTAGATATATTGGTAAAACAGGATGGTCCCCATGCATCAGAATGAACTAGACTAAATGGTGTAGAAGTCTGACTCTCTTCTATTGGAAAAATAAAGCAATGATGTTTAGCAAACATACAAGATGCACAATGTGAACTGTTAACATCTATTTTCTAAAATAACTTGGCAAACAATTTCTTTAAAAGGGTAAAAGGTGGGTAGCCTAGACAGTTATGCCAAAGATAAATCTGGTCAAAATTGTCTGGATGAGAGATTAGACATTGAGGCTCTTCTTCACCACTTCTCCTATTAGCATCCAAGTAGTAAAGTCCATCTCTTAGGTTACCAGCCCTAATCATCTTCCCTGATCGAACCTGAAAGCAACAACCAGATGGAATAAATTTAACTGAAAAAATTTAGGTCTTTTATGAGTTTTCCAATAGACAACAAATTATAATCCAAGTTTGATTGAAGTTTATGGTAGTTGAGATTTTGACAGTTCCCTGACCAGCAACCGAGGAAGAAGCCCCATCAGCTACACTTTAATTTTTAGTCTACCTGAACAAGGTAAGTAATCAGAAAAGATATTAGACATGCTTGTCATATGATCAGAAGCACTTGAATCAATGATCCAGCACAAGAATCAGGTTATGGGAGCATTGAGGAGGCTTGTATACCTGCGAAAGTTGTGGAACAAGAACCTGTAATGGTGGGTTTAGGTTTGGTATTAAAGCAGCCAAGTTGGTTCAACGATTATCGGAGCTTGTCCATTGCTTCCATCAACAGTTGAGGCCTGATTTGCTCGGTCTGTCCAGTTAGGCTGAAATTATCTTTAGTTGCCAAGTTGCTTCAGATTTTGTGGCTTCTCATGTAGCTCCCAATATGTAGCCCGTATGTGTCTCTGTTTATTGCAGTAGTCACACCAAAGCTTGTCCATTGAGTTAAGTAACCCGGACATTACCATGTAATGCTCAGTATCCCATGTCTCAAATTTGGGATCCTTCTCATGCGGTGGCATTTCACTTACATATTTAAACTTTTTCAGGGAGATTTTCGCAGACTGAAACTATTATATGAAGTTCATTCCATCAAGTTTGGAGGTGGTAATCTGAAGGGTGGGATTCTCAGAATGGATAAGGTTGAAAGAGGTGTTAGATTGGTCATTTCTGACATGATTTCAGAAAGAATTAGTTGGCAATGAAGGCCAAGAATAAAATGGCAATTGAGGTCGGAGAAGAAAATCGCTACGAAAGCTGTGAATAACACTAGGCAGAAAATCTAAAGCTCTGATACCATGAGAGAAAAGACCTATTTCTTAGCTTATTTTATTTACAATAATTACATGCGTATGTATATAGCTTAACTTAACTACTGACACCCAACTATTAATCAATCTAACCACTGTCTACTGACACTCAACCACTAATAACGGTTAATTAACAACTGTTGACTAATTAACTTAACTACTACACCCAACTATTAATCAATCTAACCATTGTCTACTGACACTCAACCACTAATAACGGTTAATTAACAACTGTTGACTAATTGAAGCTAGATAACAACTATTATTTTGGTAACTCTGTACCTTTTTTTTTTTCTTTTTTTGATAGGAAGCAAAGAAATGAGTCCACAAGGAAAGAACTCCCCAAAAGATCACTAAGAGTCTAATAGATCTATATAGTTGAGAGCTAATCAGATAACAATAGAAGTATAGGATCTAAAAGACAATGGAAGCTTTGCAACAAAAACATAACAAAAAACACAGAATTAAGCCAACACCCCTTCCCAGTTTAGATGAATGAAGAAGAAAGAAGAATCTTGAAATTACTTTGTAACCGAGGCCCAAAGAGAAGCTAATACCCCACTCTTTCCCACAAATAGATGATATCTTCCTCTGAATCTTCAAAAATCCTTCTACTTCTTTCAATCCAAAACACCCAAAAGGTGGCTGTAACTGAACATTTCCGCAGCACTCTAGCTTTTTCATCTTTTCCAAAAGCACGAATAAACTCTGAAAGCATAGACATAGTAGAAGCTTGCATCACCCAAGAGATTTTAGCTGCCTGAAACAATCCTTTCCCCAGCTGGGCAGCATTGTGACAATGCAAAAACAAATGATCTGCACTTTCGCCATATTAGGATTCCGCCTTTGCATAATGTCACCAGTATTAAGTTTACCAAGATCTAATGACCAAGCAAAAATTTGAACTTGGGACTTTAGTTTTCCAAATCATACGGGCAGGCTGAAAGTTCAAAAGAACTTGATCATCAATCAAGTTATTGAAAAAGGATTTGCAAGAAAAGATCCTTGAAGGACTTAACTGCCAAATTCTTCTATCCTGTACTCTTGATTGGTTTAATCTATATCTGATGGTGTCACTAATGCTTTGCATTTTTATGATGTTTCTTCTCACGTCTTCCATTTCATTTGGACAGGTGGAGTCAACACAGAGGATGATACGTATTGTGGGCCTGTCAGCCACTTTACCAAATTATTTGGAGGTTTATGGCCATTTAGTTGAAATCAATTTTTTTTTTTTGGTTCATTTGCTCTGATCGCTTTGATGTCACATTCACTTCCGTAGTTTTTATTATGTATCTTTTTACGATGTCTAGGTTGCGCAGTTTTTGAGAGTGAATCCAGAGATGGGCCTCTTCTTCTTTGATTCTAGTTATCGTCCCATTCCACTTGCACAACAGTATATTGGAATTAGTGAGCCGAATTTTGCAGCTCGGAATGAATTATTGAGTGAAATATGCTATAAGAAGGTTCTCCTTTAGAACTTAGCTTTCCTATATGCAATTGGAGGTTTTGATGGTAATATATATTGAGTTGATGATACTCTTTTGCTGCTAGGTTGTTGATTCATTAAGGCAAGGTCATCAAGCTATGGTATTTGTTCATGCACGGAAGGATACTGTAAAAACAGCTCAGAAACTGGTAATCTTTGTCAATTTGTTAATAGAGCTTTTATTGTGTGAACTGACATCAATGCACATACATGCTATTCATACATCCCTATATGTCATTTTTAACAGGTTGATCTTGCTCGAAGATATGAAGATCTCGAGGTCTTTAACAATGATACACATCCCCAGCTTTCCTTAATCAAGGTAAGAAACATAAATGCTTCACTGTTTTTGGGGTTCCATCATATTCATAGTTAACTTTTTGTCATGGATTTCCCATTCTATGCGTTTCAGAAGGACGTTATGAAGTCCAGAAATAAAGATCTTATTGAACTTTTTGGACTTGCTGTTGGTGTTCATCACGCTGGGATGTTACGTTCTGATAGAGGTCTGACTGAGCGTCTTTTTTCGGAAGGACTCTTGAAGGTATAGCTTCTTCAACTTATATATATCACTTTTATATATATAACTTATATATATATATATATAGAGAGAGAGAGAGAGAGAGAGAGAGAGTTATTTTGGATTTTGGCCAAAATAATTTGTAAGACGATGTTACTTGCTGTTTCAGGTGCTTGTCTGCACTGCCACATTGGCATGGGGTGTTAATCTGCCTGCTCATACTGTTGTCATTAAGGTCTGTGCATGTGTACTTTCTTGAGAAATTATATGCTTTATAGGAAAGAGAAAGTTGAAACCAGGTGCAAGGAACCTGGGATATATTATCCACGTGTATGAAGGACATCCATTGATCTTATATGTTCATATTTTTGGCAGCTAAACCAAATGCGCCAGTTTGGCTTTGAAAGTTGGCCCAGCTGTTTTTTTTTTTAAATAAATTTAATATTAGTTGAAAAGAATGTTATAAATCATATTATTTGATAAATTTTGATAATTATGTTTACAAACATCATCAACTTCTATCTTAAAGTTAGTGATTTACCAAACAGCAGACAATTGTAGGTTTTTTCCCACAGCAGCTCAATACTGAACAGACTCTTTAAGTATACAGCACCTCAATGGTAAACAGACTCTTAATTATATTGATATATCTTGATATTTTTATCCATCAAAGAGGAAGAGGGAAAGAACTTACTGTGGGTAAAATTTTACCTTGATTTTTCTGCTTTATGCTACTATACCTTTTTACTCTGTTTTCAAAACTAAGAAAGAGTTGAGTGTTGGTTTCTTAACTTCATTCTTCTAAAAATAAAACCAGTGCAAATGTAGAATCTCCTTGTGGTCAGCTTGTTTTGATGGCTTGACCCTTAATTTGCTCAACTAAGTGTTTGAAACCTGCACGTGAGAAACTTTTCTTACCAAAGTCAGAATTCTGAGTTTTTTATTAAGCAGATGTCTAGGGTATTAAGATTAAATGTAGATGACATTATATTGTTCTGGTAAAGATGATGATAGAATCTCGAAGTTATGTCTCTTGCAAGTCAATACTTTTCGTGGTTGGTAGAAGACAATTCTAATCTTGATTTCATTGAATTTGGGATGGTCTGGAAAGTAACTGTTCCTCCTAAAGTCCAAATTTTTGCATGGACAGTAGCTCTTGGAATAATTAATACTAGAGAGAAGATTGGGGGAGAAATCCTAAGATATGTCTTTCTCCTTCCTGGGGTGTTATGTGCAGAAAGAATGAAGAAACCAGCGAATATCTTTTTCTTCATTGTGATGTTGCCTCCTCTATATGGGCTCGTTTATGTGCTGCAGCTAATATTTTTTGGCGGCTTCAGCCTGTTGTGAGGCTTTGTTGATGGGTAATATTTTTGCTTTCGGAGGAGGAGTGAAAGCTAAAACTTTATGGAAATGTGTTGTCCTAGCTCTCTTTTGGGTGATTTGGCAAGAAAGAAATAGTCGTTTTTTTTAGGGTAAAGAGTGGAAGATATTGATGGGTTATATGAGACAAGATTTGATTATTTTCTTCAATCTGGTTGTCGACTTCCAAGGATTTTCCAGATTCCCCATTCTTTTAATTCAGTTTGATTGTGATGCAGTTTTTGGGTTAATTTTGTTGGTTTGGATTCTTATTCCCGTGTCTCTGGTTTCAAAGGTTCTTTTTTTTGTGTATAGATTTTGGGGTTTTGCACTGTAAGGAAGATTTTAGGTTGTGGACCTCTGGTTCACTTTTGTAATATTAATTCTCTTATATTATTCTATAAAAAGTATCTCTGTTTCCTCTCAAAAAAGAAAAAAAAATTATATTGTTCTGAAAAATTTCTTGCTTGCGCTTGGTTTCTAGAAAGATGGTACATTTGACAGAATTTCAGTGGAAGTTTCCAATAGCTTTCTTTGTATCATTAGTTTTTATCTGTTTTGTATCATCCTCCAGGGGACCCAATTATACGATCCAAAGGCTGGTGGGTGGCGAGACCTAGGAATGCTTGATGTTATGCAGGTTGGCCTAAATTCCCTTTCAAAAATACATACAAAAATAAGTTGATATTAGATTTTGACTTGCAGTGTATCAGTCTTCTATGGTCTTTTTGTACTGCTTTTTCAGATCTTTGGAAGGGCTGGGAGACCTCAGTTTGACAGAAGTGGTGAAGGCATCATAATCACCTCTCATGACAAATTGGCTTACTATCTCCGGTTGCTGACAAGTCAACTGCCAATAGAAAGTCAGGTAAGTACTTGGATGTTGATTGATTTCAGCATCTACAAAATTATGCTAAATGCATTGTTATCATTTTAGGCACACAAATATTTGTATATTTTAATATGTTTGATTGTTGCGAGTGCTGGTGAGATAACTTCAGGAAAAAGTAATTTTGATGTGTCGTGTCAAGAACTTTCCCTTTGAATTCAAGAGACTGTTCTTGCTTGTGACAAGCTCACTTACTGACAAAAAGAATGAAAAACTCGTGATGCTTTAGGTGCAGAAGTTTTGAATTGTACACTGTGATTTACTTACCTTTTGGGTTGTTGTCACCCCTTATCATCTTTTTAAAGAGTGCTCCTGGATGGCTTGCCTGTGTAGTGGAATCACTTACTTTGTCCTATCTATTGTGCTTCCAAAATGATCATCTTGCTACTGCATATTTGTTCGCTGTTACAAATGGAAGTTATCCGTTCTGGCATTTGGTCAAATTTACTTACTAAGGAGTGTTTTCCAATGATTATGTTTAAGATCTTTAGTGCTCAAAAAAGTCTGGATAAGACATAATAAGATGCTGAAAATCAGGGACTGGCTTCGCTTTATATTTTTAGGTCATCAAATAAATATTTAAATCAAATTAAGAGGGCGAAAAAGTGGTTATCCCTTGGTTACAGAACTGACAAAAAGGGACAGAACCCTGCAAATTTATTCAGTATGAACAGAACATGATGGTGCTTTATTGTAATCTAATTTGTCATTTTGAATAGGATTATATGTTTTTGTGAATATTATTGCATGAGATTTCTGCTGGACTTCTATTTGTACCTTTTAACTTTTAACTTTTTACTTTTTTGCCTCTCTGGATAAATCCGAAGGATATTATGTTGAGTACTCTTCTCTGTTTGCTTACAATGTTTTCTTCATGCTTGCAGTTTATTAGTTCCTTGAAAGATAATCTAAATGCAGAGGTGGCATTGGGTACTGTGACCAATGTCAAGGAAGCTTGTGCATGGCTTGGTTATACCTATCTTTCTATCCGGATGAAATTAAATCCTTTGGCATATGGTATAGGATGGGACGAGGTATGGTCTATACATTTCTGTTTTCTGTAAATACGCGTCTGTTGATGTAACTGAAGTGGATTAACTGAGTTAGATAAGATAGATTTTTATCAGCTTTTTTTTTTTTTTTTTTGGGAGGGGGGGCCGATTAATTGGTTCACCTATGTGAAATTAGAATTTTGGTTCTGTCAATCTTAAATTATCCACTAAGGAGTCCAAAAGATAGCTTATCTCATCATTTATAAATGCTAAGGGGCAAGCCATCATGTGAGGCTCCTGTCTGGAAGAAGAAATTTATGTACTATTAGGTCTTCTAGATGTTTGGCCATGTGATTGAGGCATATAATTTCCTCTCAACACCAAAAGTTACAGAACTTGACAGAAGTGGAAGAAAATGTTCATGAGCAGGTCTAAAATGTGGGATGTCAGCAATAGCTTAGCTGGTAGAAATCGTTTCAACTGATGAAATAATGTTTCGTAACTTGCATGTTACCAATTAACTGTCAAATGAAACAATTTTGTCACCAATTTTTTTTTTCATTTTTCTCTCTTTTCCAAGTGATGCATGAATGGAGACCATTCATATGGAGCCCCATCCCCACCATTCAAGAGTTTCTACCAATTTACCTACTAACATCCACACTTATGTGGGGTTTAAGAGACAGAATTCGTGCATGTTTGTATCTCATCAATTCTGCTGTTTGGTCTTACAAACTCTAGGAAAGATGAAAGATCTGAGGATCATACCAGTGACTGTTATATCAGGGGTGGGATAAGAAATTGCTCCTAAATATTAAAAAGAGGAGGCCATCAGTCTGGATGTGAGTTTTAAGAGTTGCAGTGCTCTTAATATACGTTACTTGCTAATTGAAAATTCTATTTTTCAAAACCTAGTTTGCATCCAATAGTGATATATCTACAAGCTATTGTACGGATTAATATTGTACAAACTGGTGGGGACATTATATCATTGCCACTTGTCCTATACTGTATGTATCATTACTGTTCTGCATCTGACTGTTTGACCCCTAGTTTCAGTGGCAATAGATGAACTGATAACCATGCTTAAGCAAACTCTGGATTGTGAGCCATGGTGTAATGACTGTGAAATCTACATCTTATGGGGGTAGCCAAAACCACAGTATCTTTTTCCTTGGCAGCCAACCTTTGTCAGGGTAGAATTCAGACTAGTGGAAATTTTTAGATGTTTTGCATAGGAGGACTTCTTATTAGATTCAAAAGTTAGTACGGTAACTATATGCAGTTGCTGTTTTTACTTATGCTTTACGTACTTGAAAAGATATGTTGAATTTCAGAGTTTTTGAGGTAAATAGCTGTTGCTTGTGCATTATTGAGTCCTCGAATTAGATGTTGTAGAACTTCTAAAAGAAGAACTGCTTTTATGACCTGGGTAATTGGTATGTCAGACCTCACTGATTATTGTAACGATCCTGCATCTCGTCTTCTGATTCCTGTTGTTCTCGTATGAAACACTCCTTTGGTGAGTCTGATAACCATTAACATTAAGTGATATGATAGACTTCTTTTATTGAGTCCTTATGAGCCTTAACATCCGACTGAAATGCTGATTTTTATCTACTTAACATGAAACTGAACACATCAAACTATCAGCTCCTCTCTAATCTATCTTGTGCATTTGCCACTGTAACATTGCTCCATCAGACAGGAGTTGAAAAAATAAAATAAGGAATCGAGGTCACTGTTCTACCTCTTTAGTTGTGCTTTCAAATACCTGTAACCGGTATTAGATAAGGTGCTTACATGTTAACAATGTCCTATCAAATAAGGTGAAGTGGTGAGCATAAAATTATCTCATTTAGACACTTTTCTTGATCTAAGTCATATGCCTGATCCACCAAGATGCTGATCATCCTCTCGATATTGGCCTAACCTGGCTCTCAAAATTCTTCTTCATGTTTCTATTGGTTGACAACATGTTTTTTATACAACATCCTATACTTTTGTATTTGACAGGTAATTGCAGATCCGTCTTTAAGTTTAAAGCAAAGAGCTCTTGTAACCGATGCTGCGCGTGCACTTGACAAAGCTAAAATGATGCGGTTTGATGAGAAAAGTGGCAACTTTTACTGTACAGAGCTTGGTCGCATTGCCAGCCATTTTTATATTCAATATTCTAGTGTTGAAACATACAATGAAATGTTGAGACGCCACATGAATGACAGTGAGGTTATTAATTATGCTAGCACACTTTTATAATGTTTTCATCTTTTATTTATTTATTTTTTGTTATGTTTGTAGATTTTTCTAATTTTTTTGAATATATAATTGAAATGCTGGCAGGATATTGAAAATCCAACAATTGCTTGTTATTATTGTTTCTTGGTGATGAGTAATTATCATTTTTTTTTAAGTATCCATTATCTGCTTATTGTCATATTAGTGCATTGTTGCTGCCACTACAGGTAATTGAAATGGTTTCCCACTCTTCTGAGTTTGAAAATATTGTTGTTCGAGATGAGGAGCAGAATGAGTTGGAGACATTAGTACAGACATTATGCCCAGTAGAAGTTAAAGGTGGTCCTTCAAACAAACATGGGAAAATCTCAATTCTTATTCAGGCATGTGTTCTTGTTAACATCAGTGTTGATGGTTTTTACTGATTTCAAAGTAGAACAAACTATGACACTCGACAGCTTATACCTTTATTCTCTAATTTTCAGTTGTACATATCACGTGGGTGGATAGATACATTCTCATTAGTCTCTGATGCTGCTTATATTAGTGCAAGTTTGGCTCGTATCATGCGGGCTTTATTTGAGACTTGTTTGCGTAGAGGGTGGTGTGAGATGTCTTTGTTCATGTTGGAATATTGCAAGGCTGTGGATCGCCAAATCTGGCCTCATCAACATCCACTCAGACAATTTGATAAGGAGCTCCCGGCAGAAGTTTGTCAAACAATTTACTATCTTCAATAATTGCTGGAAATTCTATTTATCATTTAACACATTTTTATGATTTCTCTTACTTCGTTCAGATATTGAGGAAACTTGAAGAGCGGGGGGCTGACCTAGATCGCCTGCAAGAGATGGAGGAAAAAGACATTGGGGCGCTGATTCGTTACACTCCTGGGGGAAGGGTATGGCTTTTCTAATAGAAGGGTGCTTTAAAATTTCCAATGCATTATTTTTATTATAATTCTTTTTGGGTTTAATTAACCTTTTTTATTTGGGTGATACAAGTTGGTGAAGCAATATTTAGGATATTTCCCTTCAATCCAGTTGTCTGCTACTGTGAGTCCAATCACCAGAACTGTTTTAAAGGTAGCCCCAGTGTATACATCGTACTTTTTATCTTTAATTTTTTTTTTGGGACTTTTATTGTTAGTATTGAAGATTCCTAATCAAGATGAGGCATTTTGTCGAAATAACTTTACAAAATTTTCAGTTTGATTCTTTATCTTTAACTTTTTAGGTTTGAATTCCTTGAAGATTCTTAGTCGAATATGAATTTTTTTTTAAAATATAAATATATAACTTTGCAATTTGCAGATTGGTTTGGCAATAACTCCAGAGTTCACATGGAAAGATCGTTTTCATGGTGCTGCGCAGCGTTGGTGGATTATTGTTCAGGTTTTTACTTCAATATCCAATGCTATTTGAATTAAAAAGTAGTCATGGAGTTCTGATTTCATGCGAAATTACTGGATGGATAAGTGACATTGAAGGTCACTTTTAATTCTGGGTGCTGTAAAATAATATTCTTGTTGTCTATAAGTCTTGATTTTCAAGTTATGCCTAAATGGACATGTTATTAAGTTAATTAAAGTATCTTGAAATTTCCAACTTTTATGCTATCTTAAAATTTCAATTTGTTTCTATTATTTCCCAAATTTATGCCACTGGAAATTTTATAGTTCAAACACTTGTTCAAGTAATTACCATATGATGGAAAAAAAAATAATTGAAAACTGTTCTGTAGTTTTTAGTATGGTGTGACAATAATTCTTTGTTTTATGGTTTTATTATGTGATACTTGTTATTAGATGCAATTGTACTACATGTGAACTGGAGGAACTATTGTTAACAGGATTCTGAGAGTGACCACATTTATCACTCAGAGCTTTTTACATTGACAAAGCGAATGGCTAGAGGGGAAACACAGAAGCTTTCCTTCACTGTGCCAATTTTCGAACCACATCCACCGCAATACTACATCCGTGCTGTGTCTGATTCTTGGTTGCATGCCGAGGCATTCTACTGTATATCTTTTCATAATCTGGCTTTACCTCAGGTACTTATGCTTTTGTCATTCTTTTACCTGCTTGTCTCTTGGCTTTTGTATGACAACCTCTCTTCCCAAAAATTTGTCTCATTTGAAGGTTATGCTTCATTCAGGCTCGTACTTCACACACAGAGCTCTTAGATCTAAAACCTCTTCCTGTGACAGCACTTGGCAACAATATTTATGAAGCCTTGTACAATTTTTCACATTTTAATCCGATACAAACACAGGTATGATTTAATAAATTATGTCTCAAGTTCTATTGATATTTGTTGATGTTTTTTAGTTGTAGTTGGATCTAAAACTATGAGTTTCTTTAACATGCAGATCTTTCATATCCTGTATCACACAGAAAATAATGTTCTCCTAGGAGCACCCACTGGAAGTGGGAAAACAATATCTGCTGAGCTTGCTATGCTCCATCTCTTCAATACTCAATCTGACATGAAGGTATGAGAATTAATATTATTTGTATGTTAAGAGGTTGTGTCTTAGAGAAATGAGAATTTAGGAAGGAAAAAGAAACCAGAAAGGTTTGTTTACAGTAGCTGTCACTCCTTGCTGCCTACTGATAAGGGAACTGTAGGGAGGCTGATAGCATCACAAATTTTCAATTGAAAGATTTATTGCTCCTTTCCATATCAAAGAAAATGTCTTTGGTCAAATTTTAAGCATAGTTTTATACTTTTATTCCATATCAAAGAAACTGAGGCCAAGCTTTGGTTGGATTCTATAGTTTAGTTTATTACTAAGGAAATAAAAAGTTATCTCATCCAACAATATGCTGTACAACAGTAAACTTCATGGCATCTATTTGATTGTTGATTCACATGTTAACTAAATTTTAAAGTTCTAGTCAGGTGCTCTTCTGAGGTGTCAATTAGATCTGATCTAACTTACCGTGATATTGCTTAACCACTGTTTAGTTTGTTTCCGAGCATAATGACAAAAGTTTTGAATTTTGAAGTAGAATCCTTGTTCTGTTAAGCAATCATTTTGTGCCATATTTTCTCTGTTCTGTCCTGTGACAAGTGTTACATGTTTGACATCTGGAATTTAATATTTGTCTGGAAACAGGTTGTTTATATAGCACCATTGAAGGCAATTGTTCGGGAGAGAATGAATGATTGGAAAGATCGTCTCGTGTCTCAGCTTGGGAAAGAGATGGTATAACGTTTATTTATTGGTCCTGCATACATATGCATGTGTTTATTGTATTTATATTAATGTTGATCTTGCATCAGGTTGAAATGACTGGAGATTATACTCCTGATTTGATGGCCCTATTGTCAGCAGATATCATTATATCTACTCCTGAGAAGTGGGATGGTATAAGTCGTAATTGGCAAAGTCGAAATTATGTCAAAAAGGTTGCACTTTCCACATTTGTCTATAAACGTTTTAGGAAATTGTCACTTTTCTAAACTCAACTGTATGCCTATTGGTTGTGCTGACTGCTTAATAATTATTTATAAATAATTAATGAATAGGTTGGACTTATGATTTTGGACGAGATTCACTTACTGGGTGCTGAACGAGGACCCATCCTCGAGGTATTTACTTATCTGCTGCTGTAGCATATCTGTGAATTATTTGTTTATTAAATCTCATTCTTAGAACCTTACAATTCCTTTGCTGGAACCTTTGTCAATTTGCAAGTAAGATAGAGAAGATTATTAAATTGTCAAATTTTAATATTTTGGCCATTGTTAGAATGTTATGGCATAACATATTACAGAAGGGAATTATATGAGTCTTGTTAATAATCCTTTTCTCTTGGTTATTGCAAAATCTTGCCCATTGATCTGTAAGACGTTGGGGAATCTGTAAGTGTTCATGTCGCTGTAGCAATTTTGGTTTTTGGATAATAATCTCTATGCTTACCTTTTATTATAATTTTAGGTTGACCATTTCATGAAAAAAAAAAAGAAGAAGAATCAATGTAAAAATTAGAAAAGCATAAACACACCTCTTTCTTGAGATCCCACTTTTCCTAACTTTACCAATAGTTAGATGTGCCTGCTTTAAAACTCAAGATATATAGGGATTGAGAAAAGTTAATAGAAAAGTTTCTCCTTAGGGTTATCACTCTAAGAAAAGAACGTTGTTGGCAACATAGTCTAAAGGGGTATGCTCCAAAATATTGTTGTCTTATCAAAATTTTACTATCAACCTTTAGATATTCTCTTTGTTATAGATTTTACATTCATCTTATGCGATTTCTAGTCATGTATTTGAAACATGCTGCTTGATTCTTGTTAAGCCAATTTTTTTTTTATATTTGAGAACAACAAAATTTTTGTTTTGGGCTTTCTTCTATTCAATTTCTCTGATCATTGGTACTAGTTATCTTTATTTTTATTATTTTTTTCCCCTCCATTCAAACCAATAACTGAGGGTATGTTGTCTCAATAGTTATGTATCTGTTTACAGAAGTATGTTCAACCAAATAACTGCATATTGTCGAAATCTTGGAAATCATCATGGGTATTTTTTCCAATAAAGGTTCATCTTGAAATAGATTTATATTATAACACTAAAACTGATTTAAAAGGTAAAGTTTTTTGGTGGAGTTTTGGATGTTAGTGAAAGTAAATGTATCAAATCTTTCTATTGCTTGAAAGCCAATTTCTATTTGTGTTTCATCAGCTTGCAAAAGTGCCCTTTGATCCGTTGAAATTTTAACTCTGGAAGTTTATGTTTCCAGGTTATTGTATCAAGGATGAGATACATATCATCACAAACAGAGCGTGCAGTACGGTTCATTGGTCTTTCGACAGCTCTGGCAAATGCGGGGTTTGTAATATATATATGTATAAATATTATTGCTATCTTTGAATTTCTAGATATTCTTGCTTCTTATGTTGGGTCTTAACTTTAATGACCTAACGTTTCTAATATTACCTAACGTTTCTAATATTAGTCATAATATTACAATTTACAAGCTCGTTCGTTCTGGCAGGGCATACATTAGCTGTCTGATGTGAACAGCATTTTGTTTTTCCAGCATCATGGTCTATCATGATTGCATTTCACTCGACACAAGTAAACTGCTGAAGCAAGTGTTCTGTGGCTGTATATTATCAAAAAGTTGTTGAATATAAAAGTTTATTTAATTACTATGAAGAATTATAAATTTTGACATACCTACTTTGCATGAAAAACTCTTAATGGCTTGAATTGCACAAGTGCAGTAATATCAATATTTATTATATTCGACATAGCATTATGTAAAATTAAAGAAGATCACTTCTATTGTTCTTTTTCTGGTCCTCCCCCCCAATATTAATGATTGGTGCTATCAAGTCCTAGTTTGATCCAGTTTGCTAGTTTCCAGAATGATGACTTGGCCAGAGAAATGTTTGGTTTAGCATTGGGTGAGGTAGTGTGAAACAAGTGTTCGTTATTAAAAATGTGAATCTATAGATAATGTCATGTGGATCTGTTGGAAAATCTTTTATTATGTAGGAGTTACATTTTTTCAACTTCTATTTAATGATTTATCTCCCCCCCCCCTTTTCTTTTTACCAGTGATTTGGCTGATTGGCTGGGTGTTGGAGAAATTGGACTCTTCAATTTCAAACCAAGCGTGAGGCCTGTACCTCTTGAAGTTCATATTCAGGCAAGTGGATCCGTGGATATATGCATTTTATTTATGATTTCACTTGTAATCCTTGCTATCTTAATCTCTTGCATGGTAACCTTTCTTAATTTCAAAGAACATGTCTCCTCAAAATTTCTCACAGGGATAATATGACTTAAAGGTTATTAAATCTTTTCTAACATGTCGTTCGAAATAAATGTAAAAAGAACTTATTAATTTGACCTGTTGACTAATTAGCATTATGTAGTTTGACAAATGAATCAGTCTTAAATTTACCTTATTATTTATCTTTATATTCATGGCTTGGAAGAGGATAGGCAGAGCAGAGATTAGATTCTTCCATCAATTTTCTGATGAAAAATAGTTTTTTAAGTCTCTTTAACCAATAAAATGTTTCTTTACTTTGAATTAAAGTATTTGATTATGATCTTCAGGCATTTCCTGAATGAAATAACAATAATTTACTAAGGTGAGGAAGGGAGAGAACCAGAGAGCAGTTTTAATCTTAGGGCCTTGGATAGGCATAAGGAATGAGTGTGGAGCATATTAATGCTATTGCGTCTTTCTAGGGAGGAAACAAGGGCTGCTATGTTTTCCGAATTTTTTCATTATACACCAAACAAGTGCATCATTTTGGTAATATATGATTGTTACAAGGGTGCTTGAGAAGTGGATAATTTCAAATTGTGTGGCAAATGAGAATCTTTTGGTCTGGGTTGATGCATATTGAGTTTTCCAGTGACAAGGCTTGTCCTAATAATCCTTAGATGCTCTTGTATAATCAGCTGTTGATGATTGCATTTTGTGGTTGATGCCTAATGAAATGCTGTTTTGCTTTCAACAATTAAAATCTTTTAATTTTTATGAGCAGGGATATCCTGGAAAGTTCTACTGCCCAAGAATGAATAGCATGAATAAACCAGCATATGCTGCAATATGCACCCATTCACCGACCAAACCAGTTCTTATATTTGTTTCATCTCGTCGCCAAACAAGGCTTACTGCATTGGACCTTATCCAAGTTAGATCTTGCACTTCACAATTATGATTTTTCTGTGACTGTATCCAAGTTAGATCTTGCACTTCACAATTACGAATTTTCTGTGACCATATCTGTTTAACTGTTGTGTTTTTTCTGTAATTGAAGTTTGCAGCTTCAGATGAAACTCCAAGGCAGTTTCTGGGTATGCCAGAAGAAGATCTACAAATGGTTCTTTCTCAGGTCACTGATCAGAACCTGCGGCAAACCTTACAGTTTGGTATTGGGTTACACCATGCTGGACTGAATGACAAAGACAGATCTCTTGTTGAAGAACTTTTTGCAAACAACAAGATTCAGGCATCTCTTAATTACTTCAGTTGTGTTTCTTTTCTGGCCTAGAAATATAATAATAATAAATTAATTCAACTGCCCATTTTCACAGGTGTTGGTTTGTACTAGCACATTGGCATGGGGAGTAAATCTTCCTGCTCATTTGGTTATTATTAAGGTGAGATAAAGCCGTGCATGGTATGTTCACACATTTACTTCCCATAGCTACGAATTCACTTGCAGGAAATTATGAGGTCAAATATTCTTTGGAAGTTCGCCTTTTGGTTGGTTTTCAAATACTTCTGTTGCAAATTCTTTTGGCATGGCAAACAAGAAGTTTATTCAGATAAATAAATAAGTATTAATTTTTGGCGAGTTTTTCTAGTTTATTACCTAAACTTTCATGGAAAATTTGGTGTCTAATTCACTGGAGTACCAAGCTCATCTAGCACTTAATGAGCCAGTCTCTAAAATGAATAGCTGGCAAATACCCATCCTCTCTCCCAAATTACTCTTGCTTAGCTTTCTAAGCCTGGACTAATGTTAGATTCATTTAATGCAATATTCTTAGGAGCTAAACTATTGTGTTTGGAATTATGTTCCTGCAAACATATAAGAACTTTATTCAAATTGAGCTACATGCTTTTTTTCCCTTGCTACTGAAACATTTTCTTCTCCGATTATCGTGCATAGCTCCATGACAGGAAAGTGAAACCTTTACTTTGATTTGTAATGGTTGAAGACATATGTAGTCGTGTTGCCTTCTTCGAGATATAGAATTCTTTTTATTTTCTTTTTAAATTCTCAGGCAGCTTCATGCTTGGAATCCTCATTTCCACCTCACAGATGATGCTGTTTTAATAAATGTTGCATTGCTCTGCAGGGAACAGAATATTACGATGGAAAAACAAAGAGATATGCTGATTTTCCCATCACTGATATCTTGCAAATGATGGGTCGTGCTGGCCGCCCACAATATGATCAGCATGGGAAAGCAGTAATTCTTGTTCATGAACCAAAGAAGAGCTTCTACAAAAAGGTTGAGTTAGAAGTGGTGCATATTTATAATGATTTGAGTAGCCTTTCTACTGGGCATGATGGAAATAATGTGGTTTTATGTTTGTAGTTTCTGTATGAACCATTTCCAGTTGAGAGTAGTCTGAGGGACCAGTTGCATGATCACTTCAATGCAGAGATAGTGTCTGGAACAATTTTTCATAAGGAAGATGCAGTGCATTATCTTTCATGGACTTACTTGTTCCGTAGACTGGTATGTTTTTGGTTATTATCAAGAGAAGTAAGACATGAAAATACTTGTAAAGCTTTTATGGTCTTATTTCCCTGCCTAGTTCTTTGCTAGTTTGAAAGGATAAATTTCGTAATACGGTCAACTTCTTTGTGAGCATTGAAATATGTAAATGAGTAACAAAACAGTTATTTCTTTGTCTAGTTGGTATCTGTTTTTATCATAGGAATTCATTTTCCATTATGTTTAAGCTTCTCTCTAATATAACTTCTGGGAATTTAGGGGAATTTATTTTCCATTATGTTTAAGCTTCTATCTTATAACTTCTAGTTATTTACTACTTAGGTAGAAAATACCTAACGTAGCTGGATATTCCTAATATGAATGACTTGCTTAGAAAAGACCTAAAATCAATGATTTTTTTTTTTTTGGCTTAGAAGAGATCCAAAATCAATGATTTTTCTTTCTCTTTACTTTCCTCAGTAAATGTTGCCTCTGTTCAGATTTTTTTCTTACTAAAAGAAATTCTGCACTTTTAGGCCATTAATCCAGCCTACTATGGATTAGAGGATACAGAAGCTGAAGGCCTGAGTTCATATTTGTCTAGGTAAAAGCATAATTACCAAGACTACAGAACCTCTTTCTTTAGGTGTATCCCTTTTCCTTGAAGACATTACATATAACAACTACTTATGTAGGTTAGTGCAGAATACATTTGAAGATCTGGAAGATAGTGGATGCGTCAAGATGACTGAAGACAGTGTGGAGCCAACAATGCTGGGCACAATAGCATCTCAGTATTACCTCAGCTATGTGACTGTATCAATGTTTGGATCTAATATAGGACCAGATACATCTCTAGAGGTGATATGAATATCCTATTGTTTATTTAAAATGCTTCTTCACATTGTCTTTAAATTATCTTTCTAAGAATTGTTGTTCATATTAGGTGTTCTTGCATATTCTTTCTGGTGCTTCTGAATATGATGAGCTTCCTGTGCGGCATAATGAGGTAATTTGTTGTCTCATTTCACCTCAATTTTCTTTCGAGTAGAGAGTTACCTGACAGGTTAAATTATCTGATAATAGTATCATTCAGTGCGTATTGACTTGATGATCTGAAGTCGGAAGTTATATTAATATTATAAAATGTTTGACTCCATTGCATTACATGCTTTGTGTATTTATCAGGACTTGACAATAAACTGGTGTTTGCTTTTGATTTCCATTGTGGCATTTTGCATTTACACTTTTTGTTATTAACTGTTACGTCATGCTTAATGCCTTTAACAACAAAGGGTTTCTTCATCCTTTTGCCATCTCACTTGTACAAGAACTCTCATCTTTTTCTATGTGAATCTATTGGTGGTAAAGTTTCTTGGCTGGTACAAATGGTCTGAGGTTCAATCCCACTCCCTGCTGTTATATATTTGGAAAAAGGAAAAAGAAAATATATTTTTAGAGAATCCACTTAAATATATAGGTCTTTTCATTGGCATATTTGAGCTTTATATGGATGGGTGCATGAAATATTAATTTGATGCTGAATTCCTATTTGTTTCTTGTTTTTCTTAGGATAATCACAATGAAGCATTGTCCCAAAGAGTTCGATTTGCGGTAGACAATAATCGCCTTGATGATCCACATGTCAAAGCAAATCTGCTATTTCAGGTCTTATTAATTTTTTTTTTTTAATTGGACGATATCTGTTGAAATGATGAAAATGAAAATGAATTTTGTTTGTTCATCATTATTTTTTTTTCTTAGTTCCTCTGTGTTCATTTGTTATTCACTCATTCCATGTGATGTTTTTCGTTTAGGCACATTTCTCTCGGTTAGATTTACCTATCAGCGACTATGTCACTGACTTGAAGTCGGTGTTGGATCAAAGTATACGCATCATCCAGGCCATGATAGATATATGTGCTAACAGCGGGTGGCTTTCAAGTTCAATCACTTGCATGCATCTTTTGCAAATGGTTATGCAGGTACCTTACTCTATATTGCGACTTTCTTTTTGCCAAACAGATGATAGCTATCACTTGAATGATAAAGAGTTGTAGAATACTCCTTCCTACTATTGGTTGGTTCGCACATGCCTTATTTGTTATTTGGTTGTACATTTGATTCCGTTGGTGTGTCTGATCTCTGTTATTGTTTCCATCATCACAGGGCCTATGGTTTGAACAAGATTCTGCGTTGTGGATGTTGCCATGCATGAACAATGATCTTTTAGGTACACTAAGAGCAAGAGGAATTTCCACTGTGCAGCAACTCTTGGATATTCCAAAGGAAAATTTGCAAACGGTGATTGGAAATTTCCCTGTTTCAAGATTACATCAGGTGCACATTCTCTCCAGAAGCTGGTGTATGGTTCAATGCTAGACTTTTTCTTATCTGTGTGAATTTACATGAGAAAAGAGGAAAAATAGAAAGAATAAGAAAATTTTATTTGACAACAATAATTTTGGAGATGCGTTTAGTCTCACCTAAACAGTTCAACAATATAGTTGAGAGGTTTGCCAATGAATATGTTTATGATTATGGTTAGAGGGACAGGCCATTCCTGTTGAAAAGATGTGATCTGTAGTAAACATGTAATCACTTCTTGATGTAGAGAAATGAAAGACATCCTATGTCTTCTCAAATTGATTCCTGTTGAAAAGATGTGATATGTAGTAAACATGTAATCACTTCTTGATGTAGAGAAATGAAAGACATCCTTTGTCTTCTCAAATTGATTTGTCATCGATTCATCAATTAGAGAGTTCGACATGTGGTTACTTATTTTTCTGTTGCTTGGATTATGATCTAAGCATCAAGAGTGTTGTAATATAGACACATAGTTCAAGTCTTTTTATTATAATGTAATAATGGGAAAAAGAGCGCTATGCCTGGACAGTTCTAGCATGTCTTAAAAGGAATTGTAACCTTTAAAATTTAGTTCTAAAAGAAATTTAAAAATAATTGTTTTGTCAAAAAGAATGCATATGGCTGATTAGGGGTGGGCAAAATCGGGTTCGGGTCAACCCGATCGGGTTTCGGGTTGTTCGGGTTAGACAAAGAACAATTCGAACATAACCCGAATTAATGATCCGACCCGAACTGACCCGAACTATCTTCGGGTCGGTTCGGGTCGGGTTATTAATTCGGGTTATGTTCGGGTTGGATTTAAAATGGGTAGGATTGAGTTCGGGTCAATTCGGGTTAGTTCGGGTCAATTCGGGTCAGTTCGGGTTAGTTCGGGTCGGTTGAAATCGAGTCAGTTCGAGTCAGTTCGGGTCGGTTGAAATCGGGTCAATTCGGGTCAATTCGATCGGGTTCGGGTTTGTAAATTTAGCTTACGTTTTTTTTTTTTTTTAGAACCCGATCGGGTCGGGTTTGACCCGAACCGATCACAATCCGATCGGGTTTGTAAATTTCAAACCGATCGGGTTTCGATCCCAACCCGATCCGACCCGCACCCGAAATTTATCGGGTCGGGTCGGGTCGGGTAAAATGCCCACCCCTATGGCTGATATAGATTAACTTGCAACCAAAATCTAGAGATTGGAGATTGGAGACAGACAATATGATATGGATAGACAGACAAAATGGGTCGTTATTACAGTTTTTAGCAAGAAGAAATTCAGGCACTTTGCCTATAGTCATTAGTTACCCTGATAAAATTATAAGCACAAATGAAATTTGAGTTGAAGGTGAACAAAATTAGACATATGGATTAATATTTGGGCATTTCCTCTTATATCATTCCTTTGGTCTTGTATATTATTTTTCTTCAGGATCTGCAACGTTTCCCAAGAATTCAAGTCAAATTAAGACTTCAGAGAAGGGATATTGATGGTGAAAATTCACTAACTCTAAACATCAGAATGGATAAGATGAATTCATGGAAGAACACATCCAGGGCTTTTGCTCTTCGGTTCCCGAAGGTAGATCTGATACCTCTATTTATTTATTTATTTATTTATTTATGTATTTTACTAGAGAGCACAGACTAATTTTGATGTTCACTTGCAGATAAAAGATGAAGCTTGGTGGTTGGTTCTTGGTAACACCAACACCTCAGAATTATATGCTTTGAAGAGAATTTCTTTCTCTGATCGCTTAAATACCCACATGGAGTTGCCATCAGGCATAACCACTTTTCAGGTCAGAAAGCTTCTAGGGTCATCTCTTTTCTTATTCCAATATATTTTTGCTTATTCTTTTAAAATATCAGGGTAATGCATATTGCATCATATAGAATTTTTGTACATTTCATCTTTGATCTAGCTCATGGCTACGGGAAAAGAGAACTGTCAGTAAAAATGTAACATAGCTCCCAAAGAACGAATTAACAAGGGAAATATTTGTGTCTGCTGCAATGTGACTTAAAAAAGGTTCTTGATTTAAAGTTGAAAGAAATCTATATTTTAACTGTCAAACAATTCTTGTTTAGTCACAATCCTGCAACTACAATACCAGCTTGGGTTAGATGATAATTTATCATAGTGGCAGTCTAAAGGTTTCTAAAGATACCCCAGTCTTTGGGGTAAGTAGGGTTGTTATACATGAAGCTTTTGGGAATAAGGGTTACACACTTTCCAATGGCATCGACTTTGGAGAAGAAAGGGATTCACTGCCCTTTTCTTTATGTCCTAAGATGAAGAATACCTTGAGCATCCTTCCACTCGAGGCAGTAGATTTTAGATCCCCTCAAGTGGTGTTAACTATAATGTTTGTGATATGTTTGCTCTCAAGAAATCTAATATTTAAATTCTGTTCTCTTTTTCAGGGGATGAAACTGGTTGTAGTTTCAGATTGTTATCTTGGTTTTGAGCAAGAACATTCCATTGAAGCCCTTGTTGAACAATTAGTATTATAAATATGAAGATATCTTCGACCTAAACAAATCTCAGTGGGAGTATACTCAACGATTAAAGTCCTCACCAAAGCAAATATTGAAGCCGCAGTCATCTCCTCACCAAGCCCTAGTGACAAAGAAAGCTGAATGAAATCTCATGTTAAAGATTGTTTTTCGAGGAGCTATACGAGGAACTGGCACCGGAGGAACTGGCACCGGATATAGAGTAAATGTATGTAGTTGCAGTTTTAACACTATTGCTCTTTCGTTAAAATTTGTAAAATCGTTTTTATTTAGTTAAAACCGCAATACATCACAACTTAGGTTAAAGTCAAAGTAGCCGACGATACAGTCTCTGTCATCCAGACGAATATAAAATAATATATTTATAATGGTGCGTAGTGTCACGAGATGAGTATTTTGCGCAGCTAACCCGTGCGGCGCTTAGACAACTTTGTCGAATGTTGCTAAGTAAGCCTAGAGCTTCTCGAACTAGAGAAGAGAGCAATTGAGCCAAAGAAGAAAACTTGTATTGCACAAGGAGAGAGTACAATGCTACAAAGCTTGTTGTTGTGTTTGTTGGATACAAATGCCTAATGCCATCCCATATTTATAGGGGAGGCTTTGCCTAACTTTGCCAAACTTACCAAACTTGGTCAAACTCTAGAGTATTTTACAATTTCCTAACTATTTACATGTGCTGGAATTGTATAAAGTATTCTAAAATATTTACATGTTCACATATGCTAGAGTTGTCTAGAATCTTCCGAAATTGGGCCAAGCTAGCACTCTTGATCTTGTGTTGGCTCTCTAGTCCGAAATTGTGGACAATTGGGCTAGCGAATTGGGCGGTCCGCAACAGTAGGCTGAGAAGACATGCAACAATCAAATTTCATAGTAAGCCAATGTCGTTCATTACACTTGCATTTACAATTATAGCTAACCAAGAAAAACAAAAATTCTGTTCAATTTTATTTACAGTGTGTACAACTAAGCGCCTGTGTTTCTCATTCATCAAGAAAATTTGCTATTCCCAATCAGCGTCGAAGAACCCTGCATCCTTCATCTCAGAGTAATATGCATTATCCAAAAGAAAATTTTCCTCCTGTAAACATCATAACAACACATAAGATTACAACAACAATTGATTGGAAAGACAAAAAGGAAAAACTATGCAGTTTAATTGACAATGTTATGAAGAGATCACCTGGAAAAAATCTGCCAGAAAAGTTGCATACAGAAGTGGAAGATAGAGTGAATGGTAGCAGATTACTGTCAAGTTGTATAACCTGCAAAAGGAAAGAGAGCGCTCCGTAAGTACAAGACTGGACTGCACCGAAAATCTCTTCTTTGTACATGAAGAAAGATCTTATGGTACCAAATGCCAAAAGCAGCTCCAGTTCCAGCAAGCGCACAACCAAAAAATGCAACTGCACTAACAACAAACATCACAACAACGTAGTGATAAAATGCCGGTCTAGCTGCAAATCACAAGAGATAACTGCATGTTAACTCTCAAACCTGATTTCAGTAATTCTTAATCAATAAACAGAAAGAATTATGTACTCACAAGGCAATTTCTCTCTCCATTTTGAGAAATGCACAAATAAGATGAACCCATAAACTGCAGTAAGTAATAATTCGTGGATTATCCAAAAGCCCCACTTCATGCGATGAGTACTATCCACATCAATGAACAATGGAAACCCAAATCCAAAGACATAGATTACCTGATAATGAAGTATCCCAAAAAGGAAAGGATGAAATTTTTATAAGATTAATATTCAAAATGGTTAAAGTGCAGCTACAATATATGCAAGTGACTGACAATACAGTGAATAAAATTACATAACAGAGTGCAGATGTGGCAATTTGTGATACAACCAGTCAACCCAACAAACACAATATGAAGTTAGTAAGTTCAGGTATGCCTAAGGTTGCATGATTAATAATCATATATGAATCAGTACAGTGACACATGTTTAATAATCATGCCGAGTCGTATCAGGTTTGGGTTTAGAGTTTCACTCGCTTAATAGGTTGTCATTCAAATGCTAGTGAAAACACCCAAAAATAATAATAATAATAAATAAAAAATAACAAATTTAACATAACCAGTATCAGAAAATTCAAAAACTATGGCAAATAATAAACTTATTTAAGTTGCCTACTCACTGGACATCTGCAGGTGATGTTGCAACTTGCAAGCCATGTTTGCCCTATAGGCTCAGTAGGTTAAATTTAACGCTTCCTATTAAAAATTAATCATATAAGATAACAGGTCAACATTACTCAAGTAATAGGAGACTGGGATAGAAAACAATTGGCGTGTATCATTGCCAAGTTGAAAAGCATCATGGACAACAAACAACAGCAACAGAAGCTGGAGCTGGAGCTGAAAATTTAATAAGTACATAACCACATATGAGACCATATAAATATCTGCACTGATTAATCAAGCATAAGCACAATCAAGTTTTAAGTAGCAACAACGCCACAAAAATGATATGATGTGCATCTAGAACAACGTACACCAAGGTCTTTGATCTCTAATGCTATGGAATTAGCATAATGCAATTAGGAGTGCTAGGTCCAAGATTTATATGCGGGAAACTGGTCACAACTCGAAAGGAGCTTTAGGAAGGAGAGAGCCACCCCATTTCTGAAGGTTAACTATGTGATCAACAAAAGGACAAATGCACAGAGGTGTACAAGTCTCATTCAGGCATATATCAATATTACCTTAAGAAGCATATCAACACCAACAATTATCCCTGAGATTATGAATGTACGTGCTAAAGTCTCCAACCCACTAGCATAACTTTCTTGGAGCAGAAAAGCCATCAAACTGATTTCTAAATACAGCATTGCAGCCACTGTAAATAATGACAGGAGGTTCCAAGCAACTTCCTTCCCAGCAGAGCACTGCCAACCCTGCTCATCATAAAGGAAATGAAAAACCAAACACAATAATCAATTAAGCACACAGCATACCTAGAAAGACCGTCGACCAAGGAAAGTTTTATCATTTAATAAATTAATCCGGTGCACTTAATTTAATTATTCATACATCCACACTATCATATCCTGGAAAATTTATCAAATATCAATTTCAAGATATTAACTTTGTCCTTCATCATGTCGCTGGATAAATTTAACGTTCAGTTGCATTATTAAGTTAACTGCAAATTGTCATTTTCTCAGCTCCCAACAGCAAATTACAAATAATATCATAATAACTAATAACATAAATTATTTTTTCAACAGAATGTAATAATAACTAGCAAGAATAAAGTTCAATGTTAACCAAAAATTCCAAATATTATAAAAAAAAAACTTAAATTCTTCATTTTAATTTTCTGCTCAATGGAAAAATGAAAAAACAGAAGAAAAAGATATGTTGAAAGAAGAAATAAATAAAGGACCTGAAGAGAACACCAAGCGAGATTGAGAACACAAGCGAGCCAAAGAAGGGCATAATAGGAAATCATAATATACGATCTCCCGTTACACAGTTTCGTCAAATTCTTCTTCGAGTGAACCACCAGGTAAAGCACGAACAGCACCGTGGGGACCACCAACGCGGCGTCGTATAAGACCCCGTGGCATTGCCTTACGCTCTCGTTCCCGCCAATGCTTTTGACGGGAAACGGAAGTTCGGCGATTGGCGGTAAGGAGACGGAGAAGCTCTCGGACGCCGTGGTGACGTTGATCGTTGCTTCTAGATTTTTTGCCATCATCTCTTTTTATCTTGTTCTAGAAAACACTAAAATGGACGGCTGTGATTTGGTCGGATCATGATCGCCTGATGGTGGTGGTGGTGGTATGATTAGAGTAATTAGAGATTGTAAGTTTGGTTGCGGAGATCTTTTTAGAAATCGGACACGGCTGCTAACTGGAATGAAATAAACGACATCGTTTCAAATACTTCCCTTTGACCACAGGACTACACAATAAATGTAATTCACCTTTTTATTTTTAAGTCCAAGTTGAGATAAAAATATTTGTTTAGTTAAAATAATGTACTGTAGAAAAAATATCGGGTCTCTCTCCATTTATAATTTTTTTTTTGGAAAAAAAATCTCTTTTTAACTTTAGCTAAGTTTATAGTAAAAAAAAAAAACTTTAGCTAAGTTTCAATTCCATTATGAATGTTTTAATTAATATGAAAAAGTGAGTAAATGGATAAATTATTTTTTATTGATCATACGAATGCGATTTTATTGATTCTATTATATTTATAAAAGAATTAAATCTTTCAGGGTTATGTAGCTTAACATTGACCGAATTATTTTTTTTTCCTTTTTACGTAAACTTACTTTTTTTTCAATGAAAAATACAGTAAGTCATCATAAAGAAATACTTAGATTTAAATTATCGTAATTTTGAAAAAAAAAAGCTAAATTTTTCCAATGTCTCTAAGTTTAATTGTAATCTTTGAGATTTTTAATGATATGAAAATTATTAGTTATCACTGATTTTTCGTTTTGTTATTTCGATTCTTTTGTATAGATTACAATAATTTAAAGGGAAAATGCTCATTTAGTCCTTGTATTTTAATATTAGTGTCCGTTTAGTTCTTGTATTTTTAAAAATACCTCGAAACATCCCTGCCGTTAAAATATTGATACCCCTACCATTATTTTTTATTTCTTTTGGCTTACTTTTACAATATTACCCTTTTATAATAATTTTTTTGTTTGGACATTAATAAAAAGAAAATAATTAAATTACCAATTTCACCCTAAAAAAATCATACATTTTTTTTGCAAGCACCATTTGCACACTTGATAGTTTGCATACAATTTTTTACAATTTAATTTTTTATAATTAAAAATTAATATATATTTTTCATTTTTAGGGTTAAATTGGTAATTTAATTATTTTGATTTTATTAATGTCCAAACAAAAAAATTATTATAAAAAGGTAATATTGTAGAAGTAAGCCAAAAGAAATAAAAAGTAACAATTTAATTTTTGACAATTAAAAATTAATATAATTTTTTTAGAATTAAATTGGTAATTTAATTATTTTCTTTTTATTAATGTCCAAACAAAAAAATTATTATAAAAGGGTAATATTATAAAAGTAAGCAAAAAAAAAAGTAACGGTAGGGGTATCAATACTTTAACGACAGGAATGTTTCGAGGTATTTTAAAAAATATAAGAACTAAATTAATACTAATATTAAAATATAGAGAATAAATGAGTTTTTACCATAATTTAAAATTACTTTGATTTAAACAATAATAACTACCATGATAATATAATAATACCATATAAATTAGACTTTGCTAAACATGAACTTAATATAAAAGAAAATATACACAATCCAAGATAGTGATCAGTGTGAAGCATAAGTTTGCCCAACAAACGATACCATCACAAATAACATACAATAAAGGGAATGTTTTAAATTAAGGTTGGGCAGTTGTATATCATTAAAATATTTGATAAATATTAACTGCTGTAATTTGAATAATAAATTGATTTAATTTTATACTTAAATGATAAAAAATCTATTATACCTTTACTAATTTTTTTAAAATTATTATTTAAAAATTATTTTTATAATTTTTTATTTTATAATTATAATTTACTTTTATTTTATAATTATAATTTTTTTTACCATACTTATATCTTTTAAACTACAACACTTCAATATCAAATAAGGATAAAGTTAGTCAGTCTCTTATGCCCTATTTGGAAGCGTTTTTGAGCCAGTGTTTTCATTTTCGTTTTGAGTACTGATATAATATGCGTTTGGTTGATTGAATCCAAAAATAAATTACAAAATCAAAAAACCAAATCCACTTTTTATAACTAGTAAAGTAAAAACATGTTTAACATGTTTCTGCTTATTACAAAACCAAACTCAAAAACAAATTAAAAAATTAAAGCCAACAAAAAATCTCATTCACGAACTCACGGTGCTCTCTCTCCATCCTTTCCTGATCTACTAACAGTGTCCTCCCTCCCTCCTTTCCTATCTGCTCACAACGAAGCTCTCTCTCTCTCTCTCCTTATCTTTGCCGATCTACACACAACAACAAGTTCTCTGTCATTTTCTCTCCAGATCTGCTCTTTCTCAGTTTGCCAATCTCGGTTGCTACACTTCATCTCTGGCGTCGTTGCCGCTTCACTCCATCGTCGTCGCTGGTTCACTTGATCGTCGGCGCTACCGCTTCATCTCCGACGCTGCTGGTGCGCCATCTCGCTGCAACCACTGCTGCTCCATCCAACTACCTTGACTGCTTTTGCTTCTCAATTCCATCTTTGTTATGTGAGTTGCTAATATTTTTTCTTTTTTAAGGCTTGCGTACAATCGAATTTGGCATTCATTGGGTTTTAATTTGCTTGGGAAAATTGTGAATGTTGAGAATCCATACTCAATAATTATTTTCTATTTTAAAAGGGATCGATTCCATTGCCATGGACATGAAGGAGAAGAAATTGACAGTGATAGGAATCGTTGATCCTGTAAATGTTATGAGCAAATTGAGAAAATATTGGCCGGCAGATATAATATTAGTTGGGCCAGCAAAGGAGCCAGAGAAGCCAAAGGAGGAGCCGAAAAAGGAAGAACCGAAGAAGAAAGAGGAAGCTAAGAAAGAAGAGCCAAAGAAAGAAGAGCCCAAAAAAGAAGACCAAGAAAGAAGAAGAAAAGAAAGAGGAAGAGAAAAAGCAAGAAGCGGCACCGGCACCGGCATCAGTACCACCACCGGATCCTGTTTTAGAGCTTGTTAAAGCTTACATAACTTATAATCCTTACTTGACCACTCATTACCATGTTCAAAGCATTGAAGAGAATCCAAACGCTACGCTTGTGTTATTTGTTAATTTCTCAATAGAAATTAAAGACATTTTGCTAAATTGGTGACTTGATTTGAATGTCATTAATTCGAATGTCATCAATTCTTATAGTAAGCAGGCAACATCAAGATATCAAACTTGTGTATATAAAAGGTGTTGCCTCCTTTGTTTCTTTCCATGTATCATCAATTTTTTTCCTCTTCCCCTTTATTTTTTTGGTTAGCTATTTTCATTATGTACACCAGAGGATCAAAGTCGATAAAGATTCAGCCTCGGATTAGGGTTCATTTCTATTGGCATTTTTCTTATTTTTGCAAGCTAAAATTTATTATAATGTGCTTAAATAATTAAGCTTACAAAAATTTTATTCGACCAGAAAATACAAGTGATTGCCATATGTATATTCTTTGTTTTTATTATTTTTAATTATCTCTCAGTATATTATTATTTTCAGTTTTAAAATATAAAATATAAAAATTTAATATCAAAAATATATTTAAATTTAAAATACAACAATAAAATACTATTTTTATTCTCAGAAAATATAAATTTAGAAACAAAATCAAACGGGCTCTTAATTTCCTCAACTCTAAGCTTGATAGGCATTCGGCGACAACCGGGGCCTTGGGTGCACAACCAAGGGCGCGGCACGCTGTAAGGTCAGCCCGTAAGCCTCGTCCATGTTCAGTTTCTCTGGCTTCAGCCCACCGGGCAGCTCCCAATTAAAAGCATGGGCCAATGTTGCAGTCCCCAGTTGAACCATCCGCAGGCCCCAACTCAAGCCAACGCAAATTCTCCTTCCGGCACCAAATGGTATTAACTCATAATCATTTCCCTTAACATCAACGTTGTATTTTTCTCCCCCGGGTAAAAACCTTTCCGGTCGGAACTCCAGCGGGTCGGCCCATTCATTCGGATCACGTGCAATGGCCCATATGTTGACCAAGAGTGTGGAGCCCTTCAGAATATCGTATCCATTGATCTTGCAACTTTCGGAAGCTGCTCGAGGTAGCGAGAGTGGTGTTGATGGGTGGAGCCGGAAGATTTCCTTGATCACGGCTTGAAGATAAGTGAGCTCAGGTAGGTCCAATTCGGTGACCAGTCGATCTCGGCCCACAACTGAATCCAGCTCTTGTTGGACTTGGGCTCGGACTTTGGGATGCCGGATGAGCTCTGCAATGGCCCATTCTATAGTGCTTGATGACGTGTCGGTGCCTGCTGTGAACATGTTCTGCAACATGATAACACGTCATATAATTCATAAAGCTCTCACAACAAAGAAAAGAGAAATATCTGACCTAATAAACAGAGCACTTATGACATTACCTTGTAATTAAAATAATAAATTAACAAGAAAAGAGTTCTTCTCTACTCACGGGGAGAGATTATGGTGAAATCATTATCTTTAATTAATCAATGTAGGATATAAGTTGCAAAACAAATACAATAATTATCTATTCAACCATAATTCTCTGCAAACACTATAAAGGTGGTTGGATTAATCATTTACAACAAATAATTATAATAAGAATTTTTCTAAGTTACATGTATGTAACTTATAATCATCTCACATGAATAATAAATAGACACACACTATTTACTATTTATATAAAAAAATTATAAATTACGTACATATAACTTAACATTAGCCTTATAATAATAATATTAAATTAATATATTTTTCATCTAAAAAATCAACTTCATGCAACTAAAAAATATATGATACAGTCAAACGTAATGAAAGATTGTGTGTAACCACAGCACGCCAACTATCACAGGTGATCATGTGACTTCCACGTGAATTTGACAGTAAAAAATATATGATACAGTCAAACGTAACGAAAGGTTGTGTGTAAGTGTAACCACCGCACGCCAACTATCACAAGTGATTATGTGACTTCCACGTGAATTTGACAGTAAAAAATGTTCTATTTTTTCGTCAAGCGTCGTACCCCAGCAGCTAGCACAATTGAAAGTCAACAATCTGACAAAGAGATATCATATCATAGCGATGAAATATAATCCTCTTCCGATCTGTAGATATTTCTTTATTCGATTGTTGATTATAATATATGAATAAAATTTAATTTTTTAATTTTTTATTTATTAATTAATAATTAAATTATTTACTCATAATATAACTAGAGCGAGAAAGAATCTCAATCTCATAACGATTCACTCAATCATCAAAAGACTAGTTTTCGGAGAGACTAGTTTTCAGATGAAATTATAGGGGCAACCGAAAATTTAATAATTAAAAGCAGTTCAAGTCTATATTCAAGTAATTAAGTTTCAGTTTAAACAGAAAAAAAGAGTCTATATTCAAGTACAAGATCCACAATTAATTAATTAGCTCATGCCTTCTCATTATCTAGGCAATTCCAGATTTTGACGAATGTTATAATCAATCATTAATTCTATTATATAAAATATAGTTAAATGGTTAAAAATTAACGTTAAATATAAATTAAAAAAATAATACTATAGCTATTAAATATAAATACTCACTAATTATTTAATGTTATGTATATAATATTAATTAATTTTATTATTAATTAATAATTTATACTTTCATGACTTACTCGAGATATAGAATCATTCTATATATCAATAAAATATTTAAAGTATGTTAATTAAAATTAAAATTAATAAATTAAAAAAAATAACTAAAAAATCTAAGAGTAAAAAGAGAGAGAGAGAAGGGAGTGAGCATACCAAAAGCAAAGCTTTGATTTCCGTCTCCGTGAGCTTCTCTTCACCGTTAGCATCATCCATCAACGAAATCAAGGTACCCAGCAAGTCCGTATGCTTATTCCCTCCGTCACGACCGTTCATCTTGCGCTCCTCCAAGATATCACTCAAAAAAACATCAAATCTTTTGTGCAGCTTCTTCATTTTACGTGCCACTCCCTGTAAGTCTAGCCGCTCAAGGGCGGGGACAAAGTCACCGACGTTGAACACACCCGCCAGCACCATCAGCTCCACAACCATTGATTTGAACTCGTCAGCCCTCGGGTCGCTCCCTCCGGTACCGTCGCCGAACACTCTGAAGCCTAGCATCACCCGCCCTAGGGCATTCACAACGCACAAGTTCAACCGTTGAGCTAAGTTCACCGGCTCCGTTCCTGCACTCGCCAACGCGCGCGTGAGCACCGCCATCTCTTCCTGTAACACGTTTTTAGTTTATTATTTGATTATAAGAAATTAACTAAAAATTTATGAAGAAAAGAAAGCTTCCCATGCAAAACGTGGATTGCATAGAAAAAGGTGCTACGACGAAATTGAAAGTGGGTGCAAAACGCCAAACTAACCTGGCGAACGTGCCTGTAGTCATCCAAGGCCTTGCCGGAGAAAAGATGAACGGAGCTGATCTTCCTCAGCATCCGCCAGCGGGGGCCGTACGGCCGGAAAACGATGTCCTGATAGTTGTAAGCGATGTGCTTGGCGCCGGAGTTGGGAGGGCGGTTGGAGAAGTTAGAATCATGGATCTTCAGGAATTGGGCCGCCACGGAAGCAGAAGCGGCCACGACGACGTCAACGAAGCCTAACCGGAGGTACATGAGGGGGCCGTGGGTTCGGGCCAGACCCGCTATGGATTGGTGGGGCATAGGGCCCAAGTGAGGGAGGTTTCCGACTATGGGCCAGGGTTTCGGACCAGGAGGCAGACGGTGGGAGGAGAGTCTGCGTCTGTTCCGGAGGAGGCTAAAAACGAAAGAAATGACAATTGCCAAAAGTGATGTGTACAGTATCAGTAGTGGTAAAGTAGACATTGCTGTTTGTTTTGTTTCCCAGAGAAAGCGTAGAAATGGTACGAGTAGTCACACAAGGGGCTGCTTGGAGTAGTGTTATATATATAGAAAGGTGGTTACGTACTTACACTTACACCCCTACCTGCATGGTTGCTGCGACTAGCTCGTTCGTGGTAGTTACGCTTGCTACGAGCTCACGAGTGATTTTGAAATTGAATGTTAGGTAGCGAGTGTGGCTACGAGCTCACGAGTGATTTTGAAATTGAATGATTAGGTAGCGAGTGTGGCTACGAGCTCACGAGTGATTTTGACATTGAATGTTAGGTAACGAGTGTAATGTGTCGAGCTATTGTTCTTTTTAAGGGTAATTTTTACCCCGCACCCAAATGTTCTGACATACAACACAACATACTCAATTATTTTGCCTATGAGCACCATTCACCCATTTCCGTTTATTTTTTAGTTAATTGTAACGGATCAGTCTATATTTTGATTAAATGACAAATATACCCTTATGTTGAATTCAAATGCATCCAGGTGAGTCATTGAACAAAGAAATTTACCACTAGCCATGATTTAAAGGTGTATTTACACACGAAGACCAACTATAACTGTTAAATTATATTGACTATACTGCCCTTAGCATATTGGTTTATTACCATGCGCATCAAAAATCCAACGGCTATAAAATCTGAGCAACAGTAAAATAACGGCTATATGGTTACAAGAGCAGTAAAAAAAATTGATAAATTTGAGCTGATGCATCACCACAAGCTGTGATGTTTAACACACATAAATACCAACCCTCTTCACACCTCAGTGATTTTCATTGACTCACCTGGAAACTCCATCATTTTTTTTACTCAGCAACAACTTACAGTAATACAACATTTGGTTTTACCCACCGAAACAATAAAACTTCAACAACAGCTTCATTCACACACAAAACAAGCACAACAACTTGAAGTTCATATACGTTGTGTTGTATTTAAAAAAGAATATAACAAACACGACATTGGAAATTTGAAGAAAATGTCCACTTCAAGGAATGCATCAAGTTCATCAACCTATAACAGAAGAAGGGATTTACCTAAAATCAATGGGGACATCATCAAGTTCTATAACATAGTATGTTACTGTCGAACAAGGGCAGAAATCAAAGTGTCAGAATAAAAAACAAACCCCAACAAACTATATTACACATGCCCTAATGACCCATCTTGTGGTTTCTTTAGATGGTGGAAACCATCTACAGATGAGGCTATAGAAATTCAAGCAGCGTTACAAAGGTTTGAAGAATAAGCTATAGACAGTGCAAGTGAGATTCAACAATTTAACATTGAGGACTTCCACAACAGGTTCAGCAACATTGAAGGTTTACTTCATAAAAATAGGAAGTATCAAATCACCATTATAGTGATAACTATACTTGTATTGCTTGTATTGTACTGTAAGGAATGCTAGAACAATGTGTAAAATGAAATCTTATGATCAACAAAATGCATTCGTTTATTGACATATACCATTTAATGAAATATGATATCAATAATAGCAATAAGTTCTTTTATCTATAAATGTATATTGGCAACAACTTACAATGTTAGTAACATCCAGTCTGGTGTTTACATACATGTGACAAAAAAACAAAAAAAAAGTGTTGGTTTGGTTGATATCAATCATATATGTATCTTAATCCCAACAACTTTCAAAATGCCATAAACCCTTCCAATCATACTTATAGTAGGTCATCACAGCTTCCAGCTCTATAATGCTCAAGCTTAATGTCCAACAACTTCGACCAATTTCAGCTCCAAAATAAAAAAGAAAAAGAAAACAACGACATGCCTGGTCGTTACTTGGCCACTTCATCCTGATGAAATTAGCATCCAGATAACCTTAACCTTGTGCCTGGTGGGTTGATGTGGCATTGTGGAAGGTGTCAAAAATTGATAATGTTGCCTCCACTATTTGTTAATAAGTTTACTACCAATGTCTCCATCGTAGCCAAAGAATCACTACAAAACAAGTTACAAATTATAAATATCATTTCCAAAACCAATGTGACCAATCATCCTAATTAAAAACTTTCATCCACTAATATGTATACTCAAAATCATCAATAGAAATTGAAATCACTGACGCAAACACCACATTATTCAGGTATAAGCCAAAATAACTTAAACTTACAAACCACATTGAGGCATAAATTATAGCTAATTTGATTAACAGTGATTCAGGTTTTATAGATAAGCAAAATCCAGCTAAAAATGTCTAAATAATTGACATGCAAACAAAATGGAATAAATTAAAACAATTGAGCAAGAAATGGGACTGACCTCCACTTCTTCAATAGCACGTTCAGTAGATTCACTTCCCTTAAACTCTCAAACCAACTATTGTCTTAGAAATTGAGCAGATCTTTGAAACAGAGCAATAACTTATGCTGCTGTAATAAAAAAGTATTTAAAGGTTGAAATAATTTCCTTGTACATCATATGTGAATGATTTTCGCGCCAATCCTTCTTCACCCACCTCCTCGATTTTGGCATCAATGGAGGTGTGGTCATGCTTCTTGGTCTCACACGCAAACGCAGTGAACACAAGCACAATGATGTGAAATTATTTTGGCACAAACATCGAGTTTACCTATTTTTTTATTTTAAAATTTTGATACGTTATTATAATTTTACCCTAATCTGTTACAATTAACTGAAAAATAAACAAAAATGGGTGCGCGGTGCTCAAAGGCAAAAGAATTGAGTACGATGTGCTGTATGTCAAAACATTTGGGTACGGGATAAAAATTATCCTTCTTTTAAAAAAAAGGTCATTGCCATCTTACATGTAAGGAGCTATTATTCACACATACACATTATTTATGTGTGAAAATATATTTTAGATTAAATATAAGATAGGAAGATCTAAAGAAAAAGAGTGTAAATATTTGGATAGCTCTTTTTGTTGTTTAATTTACTTTTTTTTTTTGGATGGAAAGCAAACTTTCATGACTTTAAGAAAAAAAGATAGCAACAGATAAGGTGGGCATGTGCCCCACCACTGAACAGGTTCATTGACACTTAAAGCCTTCTTGGCTAGCTCATGAGCAATGCCATTACAACGAGGAGCGAATTGCACTTTAACCTCCGTAAGCTTTTTCATCTGGTTTTGGACTTCCGATACGATCCATGAATGTACTGTCAAAGCTCACTGCAGTTATGCTGTCAGCAGCTATTTCCAGAGAAAGGTTCAAGCTCAAGGCTCTTGTGATTTTTCCGGAAGTGCAATCGTTGCCACTACCGATCCCAGTAGCCTCTCTTTCCAGCCACTCACTTTTACTTACCATTTTTCCTATTTTACCTAATGGTAATTAAGTAAAATCCACAAAGATTCACTCATTTTTCACATGATGATTTGCAGGCACTGCTGGCTGTTCTTATCCTTCAAGTGCCAGGTACGTATGGTCCCCCTTTCTGTTCTCTCTCTATAGCTATTTATTTTTAATATTTCAATTTGGTAAATTTTCTCTATTGACCTGACACATTAAAACTTCATAATGTAATGTACTGTACTACTACAATAGTTCTGACATTGTTCATCCTAGTGTCTCGGGGTGCCCTTAGTTTTTATTTGGGGTACCTAACTATTCAGGGACAGTTTCTGCTGCAGTTTCATAGAAAACACTACCCCAGGACTTGCTACACAAAAAATGATCTAAACGTTCTTCAATTAAATCAGGACCGTACCTCTTATTCAACCATGTAAAAGGCAACCCCTTCCAACCCAAATCAAACAAATCACATTCCCTAATAGCCTCACTAAACTCATGCATCAGTTTAACCTCCTTATTGTTTCCTCTTGTTTTCTCATTTAGCCGTAGGATTTTATTAAAGTCACCAAAATAAAGCCACGACAAAGAAGAGAGAGTAGCTAACCTCTTTAACAACCTCCATGTATGATGCTTTTGTCATGCAGTTGGATGTCCATAAATTCCTATACACCTTCAATAGCTTCATTTTTCAGAATACACAACTGAGTCAATGTGATGTTTGTTGTAGGACTGTATATGAACCGTGACCTCTAAGCTCCACAACATTGCCAAGCCACCCCTCATACCTTCTCTTCCAACTACAAAACAATTTTCAAAGTTTAGTTGTTCACTTTTTATTTTCATTTGCTTTGGCGCCAGTTTTGTTTCGCAAAAGAAAACTATATGAGGCCTATAAATTTGGAGAAATTTTCTTGCTTTACAGAACATCCAGTCCTTCCTTAAACCCCGGACATTCCAACTAAGAATCCTCATGGCTGTTGGCGGGGCTAGCAACCAGCCTCCGTCGTTAAAATTTCAACTTTTTCAACTGCCATTTTTATGTCTCCTTTCACTTCTCCCTCGTTTGTTTCCAGTCTTAGCATTTGTTTTTCTTTTGGCTTTGTAAATGGCAGTGTCATAACAAGACTGCCTATTTTCTTCCTTTTTGCTTCTGGGCTTTGCCAGTTAACTTCACTAGCTTGTTTCTTTTTTGCTGAGCTCCCGTACTTGATAGCCACATTTTTTTTCTCCAACTCTTGCTTGAGCCTTCCATTTTCTCCCTTTGGGCTTAACTCTATGAGTCCCTAGCCCATTATCCACTTCTTCTATCATCTCGTCAGTTTGGGCCGAGTTTTGAATTTTAGCTTGCTGTAGAGCCATACTTTGGGGTGGTCCTAAAACATCTGCCCTTTCCCGCTCATTATTCCCTCATTTGTTTTCATTTTCCCCTTTAAGTTTAGCTCCAGAATTCTGACCTTCCCTCAACTGCTCCTTTTTTTTTCCATTCTTCCCCCTCTGGCTCTTGGTTCCATGTGGTATTGACATTACTAGCTATCACTTTTAATGTTTGGTCATTCATGTTTGATAGCCTCGAGAAGCCCCCATGTTGCATTGAATGCTCCTCAGCACCTTTTGACTCGTGGTTCTAGTTCAAACCATCATCTGGACCCAGTTTATCTGTAGCAGCTTGAATCTGTAGATTTGTAGCAACTAGATCAGTATGATTTGATGAGGATTCAACTCTTTCCTCATTTTTTTTTGCATTCCATTGTTCTTTTCCCCTATTTTGCTTTAGTAATTCAACCATGTTTGTAGCCTTTATCCATGATCCATATAACAAATCCTCTTTAGTTTGGTTTTTAAACTCCTTACACTTGTTGAGTGTTAGAAAATGCATATTTATAAAGAAGAAAACCGTCATTTTACATTTCAAGTCTTACTAACAACCCTTACTTTTATGTGTTTAAGCTTATTGTAATTTAATTATGCGTATTTTATTTTAATTAAGTATTTTATGTGTTTTAGGGGCATCATAGTCATTTTACAATAAACGAGAGATCAGACGGCAAAACGGACATCACTTTTGAACTCAAGACGGTCGAAAACCTTAGGAAGAGCATAAAAGAAAAAATTGCACTGTTTATATGTACGGTACTGTCTACGTTACAGTTCACGACACTGTTCACGACACTATTCATATAGACGGATCGATGATGTGGCATTGACCGATGATGTAGCATTGACCGATGAGATGTCACGATCCTGTTAGACTAAAATTCTTATGTACTGTTGATAGTGACATGGCAGCATATCAGTAGACCAAAAATCTCGCGTACGGTACATGCATCACACAGAATTATTTTCAACCAAACCGCGTTACTGTTCAACCCGGGTCAAACCATGTTACTGTTCATCCACGTGGTCAAACCGCGTACTGTTGACTGATGACGTGGCGCAATCCTGAGCGTCCAAACTGTTTTTAATCCGATGACCATGATTTACTCGATGTATCTATAAAAATGGGACCTCTCCCCCCTAATTTGATATCTCTGAATCCATTTTTGAGATCCATTTTCTGTAATTCCTTCTTCATCTTGTATTTTCTACGTATTTTAATAAATTCTCATTTTTCCCCTAGTTCAATTAATAATTATGAGTAACTAATTTTCTTTTAAACTTGGGTTGAAGGTGAAGTCTCAACATGTGTCATGAGCTTTATTTGGTAAATTTATTTTCTCTTCCCCTCTAGTTTTTGTGGATGTTTTGACTTCTTGTCGACAAATAATAATAAGCTGGTCTAGATAGCGCCCTGGTTTCACCGGCTCCCTAATACAAGGTTATTATTATTTGGCACGATAAACCCTTAGCACCATATTGATTAGAGTGTGGTTCATGTGGTGTGGATTCCCCCCTTATGATTTAATTGGTATTAATAAGGAATATTTAGCCCATGATGCATGTTGATACGGATCCAGATACCCAAGTACGTCATTTAAATAGAATTCTCTTCAAATTATTCTCGCCATTTTAATTCCAATTTTAGGATAATCCAAATCATTTTCACCACAAATCCAACCACCCATTTAGAAAATTAATTCTACACACAATTAAAATCCACCTCCTCGTGGGATCGACACTCGTCACCATTGATCTACTCTACAATAAATTCGTGCACTTACCAGTTTAATAAAATTTGCACAACACTCCCTGTATTGGTGGCCAATGTGACCACAACAATAACAAAAGTCAGGCAATCTTTCATATTGAATCGTGATTGGAATATCTTTTTTTTTCACCTGCTTCTTGTTTAAGTGATAGAAGTGTCATTAAAGGCTTAGTAATATCAATTGATACTCAAAGTCTAATAACGGTACTAGTGCATTCTCCATTAGCATCTGTCCAGACTTCTTCCACTTTTCCTATGGCCGCTCCCAATTCTGATATTGTTTCCTTATCTAACAATAAAATTTGCACAACAACACTCCCTGTATTGGTGGCCAATGTGACCACAACAATAACAAAAGTCAGGCAATCTTTCATATTGAATCGTGATTGGAATATCTTTTTTTTTTTCACCTGCTTCTTGTTTAAGTGATAGAAGTGTCATTAAAGGCTTAGTAATATCAATTGATACTCGAAGTCTAATAACGGTACTAGTGCATTCTCCATTAGCATTTGTCCAGACTTCTTCCACTTTTCCTATGGCCGCTCCCAATTCTGATATTGTTTCCTTATCTATATTAATAATGGGCACATTTTTTAGTTGTACCCAAAATGATGCATATGTAAAGGACAACTTTGACACTTCTCCAATCCCACTTGGTTCTGTTAATATAATAAGCGCGCCATTAGAGTGCCATAGGCTACCCGCTATTGCTCTCCTTTTATCTGCTTTTGTTGCAAACTTGAACATGAACATATTTTCCCCCATGGTATCTACCTTCACTTCTCTGATTGTCTGCCATGCTTGTTGCATTGCTAACTTTAACCCCTCTTTGTTTACATTTTTAGTTGTCAGCACTTTACCCACAAGGCATCTAGCAACTATCTTCTCTCCTTTGGACTTCATTCCACTCTTAAAAGACATTTTTCCTTCTTCACCCCCTTTAAGGGTTATAGCTTTACATTTTTGAATCAGCTCCTATGTATCCATATTGAACATAAAGGAACCTCTACTTAAGATCCACACCAGCCTTAACTTAAATTCTCACCAACTCGCTATTTTGAGCTAAGGAGTTTTTACAAACCACCTCAGCTAGAAAAAAAAAGAGATTTTGGTAAGATAAACCCAACCAGTAGGTAAAAACGAGAGTCCTAAAGACTCTATTCACCTTCCATTCTAAAGTTTTCAAAGAAAACTTTGAGAAGGAAAAAACGGGGCATTGTTGTTGTTGTTTAATTTACTTGGATATGCATTTTCTCTCTTATTTTAATTTTTCGAGATTTTGACACATTTAGGAAATTATAACTCTGGATTTAATTTATTCATAATTTTCCAACCTAATTACTCCATGTTTTCAAAAACTAACTAGAATTGATAAGTAATTGAAGTTAACTCCGTGACAATCGCTTCTTTCTCCTCTTGGACATACTTTTTCGTTGTTTTTTCCCTTTTTATTTAGATTATTACGTGAACAAGAAAGAGCTGGTCAGGGGAGAAAGAAATGACGAGTTAACTCAAGTTGGTTAGTTTTGAACACGTTTTTCTTTTAGGGGTCTAATTACGAAAATTGTATATAAATCAAATGCTGGCTTTAGAATTTTTTAAATACCCTTTGTTAAATTCTCCTACAAAAATTATGAAAAATTAGAAAATAAAAGTTGTTGACTCATACGTTTGGGCATCCTTTAATTCCATATAAATTTTGATATAATTTTAGAGTAATAATATAGATTTCAAAATTTTATCCAAAATGATATGACATGTAATGTATAATTTGTTAAATGGTTGATGATTTTTCATTAATTGTAAATGAATCAATAACATTATCTTACTGGTTAATAAAAAAATTACTGCTCATTTCAGACGAAATTTTAAAATGTGTATCATTGCTCATAATTTTACAACCTTTAGTAGATTAGTGGTTTATCAATGATCAAGTTTAAATGAAGTCGTAACCTAAATTTCTGGTAATACTCAATAAATATCTTTTATTCTCCTTACTTTATAAGTAATTCATTAATATAATTTCTCCTTCCTCAATATCTCCATTTTTTCTCATCGTATTACATCATCCTCTTTTCAAACTACATGTCTTTATCAATTTTCTCATGCCACCTCTTTGTAATTTTTTTTTAGTTTTTTTCACTTCCATTTCTTCTCTTATAAATAATTAGCAAATAAACCTAGAAAGGTGACAAAAATGGCATGTGGGCATCACCCTTCTAGAATGTGGGCCCGCCTATTTTGAAGAAGAATGCATTGCTTCCTTCTTTAACTGGAGCAAAAGAAAATTGAAGAAAGAAGGAAAAAATGGGTGCCCGAAAAAGAAGAAGAAAATAATAATAATAATAATAATAATTAAATAATTAAATGAACAGTAGTCAGTTTTGGTTATAAAAGGAGGCTCCTCCTCCTCATTTCTGCATCCAGTTTTGTGAAAAGCAATTCCTACAGAGCATAGAGTTTTGTAGAGATTAAATAATAAAAACTCTTGTTCTAGTGATTTGAGAGATTTGATGTACTGTGATTCTGGGTAGTGAACCAAAATATTACAATACTTGTAATCCTCATTTTACTAGTGAAATATTTTTCTTCTGTTTTCGCTCGTGGACGTAGGCTAAAAGCTGAACCACGTAATTTCTAGTGTCCTTGTGTGACTCTATTCTGTCTCATTATTTCTCAATTTCACTTTAGTTGTGTGTTTGCTTTACCCATCAATTTTCCTAACAAAAGGGGTAAATTTAGTGCACGTTTAGTATTAATTTATGGTCATAAGTGTTATTTAATTTTATAAGCTCTTTTTAAAATTTTATTATTATTTGACTACATTTTAATTAGAGATTTTAGAAATTAAAAAGGCTATTTTGTCTTTACTAATAAAAACTCAAATTTTAGACTTTTAGAAATAGAGATTGTAGATTTTTTTAAGTGTTACATTATCTAAATACCTTAATTTATTTTACAATTTTAATTCATTCTTTTATAATACATTTTTAAAAAATTTGTCTAGTAAAATAATTATATAATTTTTAATAAAAAATTCATTGATAAACAAACAAATTAAATTCTTTTGGTAAAAAATCTATAAATAACTCTAAAAACTCTATTTAAAGAACTTCTATTTGAAAAGTTATTACAATAGAACGTCATATATTGGACTCATGGAGGAGTAAAATAAGCTCTGCCCGTAGCAATGATCACAAAGGTAAAGCATCCACGGGGAATAACGATAGATCACAAGTTATTAAAAGAACATAGGGCCATACAAACCTGTAAATAATTTTTATATGATACGTGCATGGAAAGCACAATACTAATTTCTCGATGATTCATAAGCGGTTTCTTGAACTCTATGCTCAAGAGACCCACTAACATCACATTATCTAAAAAAAATTAATAAATTGTGTTTTTCGTTGAATTCTTCTTTTCAACAATGAACTTTTTTATATTAAAAAAAAAAGACCGATTTTGGATTAAAATCCTTTTTCCAATTTCTTTAATCTTTGAAGACGCTTTGAACAAACAGGAGGGGGGGGG
>MKYO02000672.1:413751-478516 GCA_002013955.2 Citrus medica | reverse complement strand
AAAAAAAATTAATAAATTGTGTTTTTCGTTGAATTCTTCTTTTCAACAATCAACTTTTTTATATTAAAAAAAAAAGACCGATTTTGGATTAAAATCCTTTTTCCAATTTCTTTAATCTTTGAAGACGCTTTGAACAAACAGGAGGGGGGGGGAATAGTCGAAGAAAAATACAGAAGTGAAAAAAAATGGGGAGATAAGATTTAAAACAGATGAAAGATGTGAAGTAGAAATAGAAGATAATGTTGAAGAGAGAGAAATTCTATTAATTAATTACGAATAAAAGACTTTTTCAGGTATAATTAAAAATCTAATTCATTAAGTGTAAATTTAAGGTTGAATCATTAGATAAAGTCTACAATTTTCAAGTATTAAAAAACTAATTTATCAAAAGTCTAGTGTACATGTTGACCAAAATTAAGTTAGTTACGTTGTTTTTGCGTTAATAAAACATAATATACTTTTGAGTTTTGAGCCAACCAAACTAAGCTAAACAGTCAAAGACATACAAATTTTTATCTAATTTCATTTTTTTTCTTCAATATATTAGGAGGTTCGTATATATTTTATTAAGTATGAATGTCCCCTTTATAAGGATTTTACTTCTGTCAAAAGTACTTTATCTAAATACACTCTTTGTTTGTATAAAAAAGTTGCTTTAAAACGATTTTTTTTAATACTTTAATAAATGTTTTATATACAAATTGACAAATTGTATCACAACTAATGTGAAAGTTGACATTATACTACGATAAAGGGATATGCATTGGTTAGAAAGATAATTAATGTTTAATGTATAAATTTCTTTTAAGTAGTTATAGATTACAATCATCACAAACTTTAAGTTAAGAGAATTAAAAAAATTGTTAATATCAGCCGAGCTCTAACCAATTGGAATCATTTTTCTTTTTTCTTTCCTTTTAAATGAAGAAAATAAGGGTGCGGTTATTTGAACCCATCAGATTACTTACTAAATTCATTTTTAAAATTTTTTTAGTGATTAAAATATTCTTAAATCAAATTACAATTATAGACACTAAAAAAAATTTTACTTTCTAAACCCATCTCTATATTAAATGTTAAAATTTTATTAAATCCTAAATTGATATTCTTTATTTTTTTATTATTAATCTTAAAACACATGTAAAGGGATTACAAGTCTTAATTCTTCAGATGCCTATACCTTTGAAGCTCCTAAAGGAATTATTACAAGTTTTTCTAACTCCAAATATCTTAATTTCTGAGCTGAAATAGATTCTCCAGTTTTGTGCATTTCAGCAATCTTAGATATATCATGAAGGGTTATAGTCATCTCATCAAATGTTAGGTGAAATATGTTTGTCCCATGATGCCACCTTTCCTCTCAAAATTAAAGCTAATACAAGCATACGATCAATGAATTGATGATATGAGCACGTAGCTAATGATAACAAAATAGACTTTGCAACAGTTTTCACTTTTCTTAAGCCTTTGACACTCTGACGGCTCGTTACAAGACCACTCCTATCAGTTTGATCGCATGATTCAACATTTAAGAGGAGGACGTACGGGTATATAAATGAATATAAAAAAAAAACTATTATTATATGAATTAAATTTAGTAAGGGTATATTAGATATTTAGCTGGATTTGTTGAATAAAAATTAACACTTTTAAAATTTAAGAATGAATTCATTAAATACATGAATTTAATGAATAGTTTGATGTGTTTAAATAATCTTATCCCGTGTTACATAGAATAGTGGTGGATTGCCGACTGAAACTAGGAGTGGGAAAAAAAAACTGATTAATCAAAAACGTCGATTCGGTTAAGTTTTTGTGCGGTTTTTTTGCATCTAAAAAACCAAATGAAGTAATATAATAAAAGTAGTAAAACCAGTCAGTTCGGTTTTCGATTTAAAAAAAACTGAAAAACCGAACCGGATATCAAATAAACTGAAATAACAATCCGTAAAGTCAGCATCTAAAAAACCAAATGAAGTAATATAATAAAAGTAGTAAAACCAGTCGGTTCGGTTTTCGATTTAAAAAAAAAAACCGAAAAACCGAACCGGATATCAAATAAACTGAAATAACAATCCGTAAAGTCTAAACTAAACACTTCTTCAGTTCTTATGATCTTCGGCCACTGGAATTTCGTCACCGCCACTGCTCGTCAGTCGTCACCGCCGCTGTCATCTGCTGCTGCTGCCGCCATTGTCACAAAAAACTCTCAGCAAAACAAAAAATCGAACGAAAAAGGTTCCATTTTTCATTTCTTTTTCCTAGTTCCCATGTTTTTGTTAATGTGCTTGAGTTATGTAAATATCGCTGCCGTTTTTGTCTCTCATTTCTCTAGTTTGTTATGTTTTTGCAAAGAATAAAAATCAATAACTTTTTATGTTTATGATAGATTTATTAATTTAAGGTTTAAAAAAAAACTCAAAATAGGTTCAATAGGCACATAATCGAATCGAATCAAATTATTTCGATTAATCAATTATTTGATTCTTTCAGTAATTTGATTAATCGCGATTATGATTTTAAAATAATCGTAATCAAACAATTATGAAAAATTTAGTAAAAAAACCGAATCGAACCGAACCGCGCCCACCCCTAACTTAAACAGTCTAATTTTTTTAATTGTTTCTTCATAAACCCACGTAACTCGCTTGTGGATTTGTGATGCTCAAGTTACCAATCTTATCTTTTATTTATTATTATGTTTTTTTTTTCAAAAATGACAGTTGAAGGGATTGACTAATATAGAGAGTAAGTGACCCAAACACTTCCTTAGATTCAGAAAATGATTACGAAACCCTCCATTATTAATATTTATTTTAAAAAGAATAACAAAGACGCCCTTATTAAGCAGTACAATCCTCTTTTTATATTAAGAAATAAGCATGTATTTTTATTTATTTTTGCATATAAACCTATTTTATATTAAAAAAAATGATAACTAACTCACATAAATCCTTCTAGATTTGTTTAAAAAATTATTTAAAAAAAAAGTGTTCGTTTGACTAATCTCACTGAATCACTAGTATATTAGGACTATCGTCTTATGTATATACGAGCTTTCTGCTTTTTATGCATAAAAAAGATATCGAGTCCACTATAGAGGAATCTTTGAATTTAATGCATTTGTATTACATGTCATATTATTTGTATGGTGACAAATAATGGAATTTTTTTTACTTTTGTAGTTGTAATCTACCAATATTATTAGAATATGAAATTTATTAAGGCTTTAAGTACACGACTCATAAATCTAACAAGGTTATTTCAAAAATTTATTTGTATTCTATATTTTTGTGAAAAGATACAACACCTCACATGATAAAGGTTCAAACAAACCTCGAGATTGAGAGCATCAAACAATACCTCACGCGATAAAGGTTCAAACTAACCTCAAGACTGAGTGCATCCACCTCAACACTAGACTGCTGAAAAGGCCATAAAAATAGTTGGAATCTATTACTATTGATTAATGCTTTTTTTTAAAAAAAACAAAGAGTAATTAATTAATTTCATATTAACAAAGGGAGCATGATAATTTTGAGTTGCGGTTGTTGGGATAGTTACGTGGTCTAAATTGCAACCCACTGTAATCATTCTCATTTTATTAGTCCCTTTGTTAGTTTATTTGGATCTACATAATAAAAATAGAACCAATAAAAAAATTTAGTACTGAAATTAATATTTTTTTATTAAAAATTAATAAAATTTAAGAATATGGCTCAATTGAGAGATTTAAAAAATCGATAAATTTAATTTGAACAAATATTTGGGCCAAATATTATTTTTTAAATAGAACAACAGGAACAAAAATATTTAGAGTTATGTCCCGTGCGAAAGTAACAGCAAAACAAAAGACAGTAAAGAATCGGTTGGAACTCGTCCCCATCAGGCCATCACTATCAGCATCGCTGTCGGCTTTTGAACTACGGGTGTTACTTTGCGGGCTGGGGCTGCGATACGTGTTTCATTCCGATACTAGTGGAATAAAATAAGTGGAATAAAATAAGTGGAATATCAAAATTTTCAAACAAATGATTCCACATTTTTCAAATATTTAATGTCTCATTTTTAACTTTATCTTTGGGTGTTATTTCAAGAAGGGTCAAGATTGCCTGACATTTGGTTAATTGGACGGCAAAATCTAGAAGCCCTATACTTTATACATAATTCATTATCAAATCAATTTTAATTAATCTCTATGATCTTTGGAGTGCTTATAGAATAAACCTCTTTTTTTTTTCTTTTTTTTTTTCAAAATTTTTGATTATGCCTATTTTGGATCCTATGCTATACACAGTGAATAACAAATTATAAGTTTCTAATTTTTTTTAATATTATTCTTCAGAGCGTGGGAGGGCGTGAATCAAAAAAATTAAAAAAAAATAAATAAAAATCAACGTGCATTTTAAAACACACGTTATCCTAACCTATCCTTAGATTCAATGTTTAAATGCTTTGTTCAAAAGTCGGCGCAATGGTTGAAATGTCAGCAACTGAAGTTAACTTTTCAATAAATATATGGCCGGCATATAAGTTTGCTACCGTTAGCATGCAAGCTTAAATAAATGTGTTGAAAATTTGGTCAAAGGTGATACTGACCCTTGAAGATTTGAAAGGATCTCAAGACTTTTGCTTTGAAAATGGCAAGCATGAATGACAAGGCTCAGCTAAATAGAGGAGCGATTATTAATTGAAATCATCCTAAAAATTTATTAAGTTTTTAAGTTTTTAAATTTTTTAAAAAAATGTGTTTGAAAAATTTATTTTTTTTATAAAATATGAAAGTATTGAGTATATTTAGATTTTTGAGAAATGAAATTCGTTATTCAAATATTTATATTCTATTAATTTTTAAATAAATAAATATTTTTTCTTACCTCTATAAATATAGATTTAATTAACGAACCACGTTAAATAATTGTGTCCTTTATTTTTATTTTTTTGTAATTATTTAGTGCGCTTGACCGCGCACAATAAATTTCTCATGATCCATATGTACTTTTTAGAGTATACACAATAATTGCAGCAAAGCGATTTAGATAAACTAGAAAAATCTCCATACCTAATTGAATAATGCAAACACTTAAACAAGAAAAGAGATTGTAAAACATATATCATGTAAATTAAAACCAGTTATAATGTACCCTTAAGCAATTCATTGAATGAATACTATTTTTTTTCTGTTAAATTACTAACCGAATGTCAAGATTCAAACTTTTCCGACACTGTTTCTTTTGCCTTTTTTCTCTACAACCAAACAGAGGACTTTTCCCGTGGTAAACGAAAACTTAGAAATAGAGACAAAACTCCACCACACCCCCCCCCCCCCCCCCCCAAGAAAAAAAAAAACTTAGAAACAAATAACTTCTACAATGACATTGATGATCATGCAAATACATCCAAACAACAGAAAGCAAAAGAGCAAGAGAAAAATTAGTTACCTTATTCACCAAACTTTCTTAGTGGGAAGTTGCCAGAAACGCTGCAAATTGCTCGTGTTAATTAGCTGATGTTTTTTGACTCGAGGATGATAAAGAGAGCAAGGGAGGGAGTCCTTTTGCTGTAAGCTACTAGAGTATACGTTGCTACGATACGCGACTATTTCTATTTTTTTGTTTTTAATTTTGTGTGTGTGTGTGTGTGTGAGAGAGAGAGAGAGAGTTTACCAAAAAAAGGCAATTCTGTTGAATGAATTTACCAAAAAAAGGCAAGCTTTGCCATCAAAAGTCAAAACCAACAATGCTGATGAACATAATAAGAAGCCCTTAAATTTAGAGGCAGCTCGCTCTGTGCCGCCATGTAAGGTGCTAGCTCGTGATTATGCTGCCTCCAAAGGCAAAGGGACAGCCTCTTGAGTTTGAGATGAGATCGTTAACATCATAATGCTAGAGTGTCGCATGCCTTGAGCTTGATGAAATTTTCTAAATCTTAAATCATCTGATTACTTTGAGCTGAAAAACTTCAAGATCATTACATTGCTCAAAGGAACATACGAGGAAGGTGCGAAGAACAGCAAAACTGCAGGCTTTGCAATTCGTCCAGGTATCAAGTATTTGTGCACAAAGTCAATCATACAAGAAAGCACATTGCACAGAAAAAAATATATATATATTATCTAAGCAACAACATAAACAGAACAAGAAAATAATGCATTACAAAATTAATTACCTAGGATCATTTGCAGTTGGCATGACAAGTTACACAATAATTATCTCCTAAAACGGTTTTCAAGAGCAGAGTTAAACCAACAGTACATTTCATTGATTGCTAATAATGAACAAATATACTTTTGATTTCATTAATACTAAACGAAATTACATTTTGTGGAAAGTGGAAGCCATCACTCCAAGCAGCTGCTTTCTTGACCTTCTCTCTAAATCAAGTATTAAGTTGCAAATCAACACAATATTGAAACGACGATATTTGTTTGCTGAGAACAAACAAAGTTGGGAGAATGATATTTTATTCATTAATTATGAAGGAACTCAGCCACCTCCTGAGGAGTTACGAGTCTCCTATTAAATTTAAAATGTAACAGACAACTTTCAGCAAAACAAAAAAGGGGTTAGGTTACACTTCAAAAATATAACGAAGTTGACCAAAAATTCTAAAAGATGAAGCCAACTTCACAGGACAAAAATGCTTTCCTCACCACCTATTCAAACACTTTTAGAAGGACAGCAAATGCTCTCCTCAGTCCTCAAACAATTTTAAAACAGATAATGTTGGGTGAACAATTTAGTCAATAACTATTACTTCAGCACCGACAGTTTCTTCAATCTTCATCTTCTTTAGAGCCCGTGCAGCATCACCTCGTGGTCCTTTGGAGATTTGAATCAGTATATCAGATTCTTGTCCCGTGGCTGCACTGCCGTGCCCTTCATTCTTCTCCACCCGGTACACCAAATCGTCATCCGTTGGACTGGCGTCTATGCACACTGTTGAGTTCTCATCAATTTCTTGGTGAACAAGCATTCTTGATAGCTCGGTCACCACGTTCTTCTCCAGCCATCTCCTAATAGGCCTTGCACCATAAACCTGAAAAAGAGGAGACACGATTCTTGTTACTGTTCTTTTGTATGAAAACAGACACCGAAAATGCAACATGTAATGCTGCTTACTGGGTCATTACTCTTAGCCAATACAATATCCGATGCAACATCCGTTGCAGTCAATTTGACACCCTTCTCAACAAGGCGGGCCTCAACCCCGTCCATTTGCAACCTCGCCACCTTCCTTAGTTGGTCCTGTGAGAGAGGATCAAAGGCCACAATCTCATCAAGACGATTCAGCAGCTCTGGCCTAAAATGCTTCTTCACCTGTTTGGAAATATAGTTCAATTTAGCACTAGTCTAAATAAGTAAAATCTAAAAGAAAAAAAAAAAAGAAAAAAAATAAGTAACTATGCAGAACACATTGACACAAGGCCATTCAACTTACCTCTTCCATTACTCGATCACGTGCAACTTGCATTGTGACCTTGCCTGTCAGTCCAGATAAAAGGTGCTCGGCTCCAAGGTTTGAAGTCATGATAATAATTGTGTTCTTAAAATCAACGGTGCGGCCTTGGCCGTCGGTCAATCTTCCATCATCCAAAACTTGAAGCAGAGCATTAAACACATCAGTGTGAGCTTTCTCGACTTCATCAAACAACACGACACTGTAAGGTCTTCTCCTCACAGCCTCAGTGAGTTGTCCGCCATTACCATAACCAACATACCCAGGCGGAGCGCCAATTAATCTCGCTACAGAGTAATTATGTGTGTTTTATTTTAATTAAGTATTTTATGTGTTTTATGGGCATCATAGTCATTTCACAATAAACGAGAGATCAGACAGTAAAACGGACATCACTTTTGAACTCAAGACGGTCGAAAACCTTAGGAAGAGCATAAAAGAAAAAATTGCACTGTTTATATGTACGGTACTGTCTACGTTACAGTTCACGACACTGTTCACGACACTGTTCATATAGACGGATCGATGATGTGGCATTGACCGATGATGTGGCATTGACTGATGAGATGTCACGATCCTGTTAGACTAAAATTCTTATGTACTGTTGATAAAAAGAAAAAAAATAAGTAACTATGCAGAACACATCGACACAAGGCCATTCAACTTACCTCTTCCATTACTCGATCACGTGCAACTTGCATTGTGACCTTGCCTGTCAGTCCAGATAAAAGGTGCTCGGCTCCAAGGTTTGAAGTCATGATAATAATTGTGTTCTTAAAATCAACGGTGCGGCCTTGGCCGTCGGTCAATCTTCCATCATCCAAAACTTGAAGCAGAGCATTAAACACATCAGTGTGAGCTTTCTCGACTTCATCAAACAACACGACACTGTAAGGTCTTCTCCTCACAGCCTCAGTGAGTTGTCCGCCATTACCATAACCAACATACCCAGGCGGAGCGCCAATTAATCTCGCTACAGAGTGCTTTTCCACGTACTCAGACATGTCCATTCTCACAAGTAGATTTTCATCATCGAATAGTTGTTCAGCGAGAGCCTTGGCCAGTTCAGTCTTACCAACACCAGTAGGACCCAAGAAAAGGAACGAGCCATTTGGTTGTTGTGGCCTGCCCAACCCAACCCTCGACCTAAGAACTGATGCCACTACAGCATTAATTGCTTCATCTTGTCCAACAACTCTGTTACGCAGCTTCTCAGGTAGCCCTATCAATCTCTCCTTTTCATCGTGGCCAAGCCTCGTAACAGGAATGCCAGTCCATCGGCTCACAACTTCTGCTATTTGGTTTGGCCCGACCGTCTCTGTTAGCATTAAGTCTTTATCAGATTGGTTTCCTTCAAGTTTTGCTATGTCAGCTTTCACTTTTTTAATTGCCCCGCATCTCAAATCAGTAGCTCTGACCCAATCACATCTTTTTCTGGCCTCTTTTAATTCCGATAAGAACTTTTCTCTCTTCTGCTTAAGCGATCGAATTTTATTAATTCTTTTCTTTTCATTTTCATGCTTCGCCATTAGATGCTGAAGCTTGTCCGTCAACTCCACAAGTTCTCTCCCCACCTGAGACAATAATTACAAAGTTAGATACAGCTAATAATGCACAAAGTAAAGTTCAATTTAATCGTTCTTCAAACTCTTACTACCTACTTCAACAATCCGTGCTTCGCTAGCCTTGTCATTCTCCTTCTCAAGCGCATGAAGTTCAATTTCTAATTGTATTCTCTCTCTTTCAAGATTATAAATTTCCTCAGGCCGACTGTTTAGCCGCACCTTCACATTCGCGCAGGCTTCATCTACCAAGTCAATTGCCTTTTCAGGAAGATAGCGCCCTGGACACATGAAATCAAATAGATGTTAGCACAAGCCACTGAGATAGAAGAAACAGATATATAAATAGCACAAAAAGTTGATAACATTGTATTGAAAGGAACCCAGCATACCAGTTATATATCAGGCTGATAACTGTGCAGCAACAACGAGAGCACGATCCTGAATCGGAACACCATGGTGACCCTCGTACCTCTCTTTCAATCCCCGCAGGATGCTAATTGTGTCGGGAATGCTAGGCTCGGACACATAAACTTGTTGGAACCCTCTCTCAAATGCGGCATCTTCCTCCACATATTTCCTATACTCCTTAATAGTGGTAGCACCGATGCAGCTGAATTGACCTCTTGCAAGCATAGGCTTGAGGAGGTTAGAAGCATCCATATCTGTCCCACCTCCAAGAATAAGGTGAATTTCGTCGATAAACAAAATCACTTTGCCTTTAGCTTCTTCCACTTCTTTCAGAACGGCCTTTAAGTTGGAGACCGCGAACAGATTACTCAGATCCAATGCAACGAGCCTCACGCCAGCAAGGTTACTGGGCACATCTCCTCTCGCGATTCTCTGGGCCAATCCTTCTACCACAGCAGTCTTTCCAACCCCTGGCTCTCCAGTAAGAACAGGGATGTTCTTAGTCCTCCGCGAGAGGATATGAACAGCCCTTCTAATCTCTTCATCTCGACCAATGACGAGATCGAGCTTCCCTGCTTGTTGGACAAGGTCTTTCCCATATGTGTTGAGAGCTGAATTGGTGCTCATAGCTTCGTTGAACCCAACTGTAGACTGCGCAGCATTTTTGCCACCGGCAACATAAATAAGAAAAAATCCCCACACCCAATGGACTAAAGAAATACTTAAAACAAACAAAGGAGAACGTAAAACATATATCATCGTAATTAAAACTATTTATGATGCTCCATTATTACGAGATCACAGAAATCCACAGCAACCAATGCCATTCAAAGAAGGTCTCATCAGCACCAGAATCCAAATAATGTCTGTTTACGTACAGATAACCATAGAGCTTCATTAAACAAACCTCAGGAAAGACAAAACTCTCTCAAAAGAAATTTTTTGAATTTTATTCGAAAATCAACAGACAACCAATGAGTGATCTATAGAACAGAAACATAGAGCATGGCAAAATAAGACCTATTCTATTTTTTACTTTTCTTTTTTTCAGGAAAAAAAAAAAAGGCAAGCAAGTTCCATGTCAAGTTGACACTTAAACTAGTTTTGAGTCGTCAAAACTTTACGACACTGTTTCTTTTCCCGGTCTTAATATTTTACAACCAAACAGAGAGTTTCCAAAATAAAAAAAGACTCAAAAGAGACAGAGACATAACCAAAAGACTTAAAAACTCATAGCTTGTTGACACGCATTCATTCACATGCAAAGCAATAACATAAAGTAAAAGAGCATAAGAAAGGAAGAAGATTTTTGATACCATATTAACAAAAGTTTCTTAATGGGGAATTAACAGAACAGAATTACTCTTGTCGTGTTAATTTCTTTGCTACTCTGTACCTTCTTTTTTTTTTTTGTCTTCTTCGAGCTCTGTTTGTTGAGGGCGAGACGGAGAGGGTCTTTTTGTTAATTTCGAATTTCGAACTTTTTTGCTGCTATAAAAACTACTAGAGAACGCGCAGCAGTACAATAAAAAGATTTTCTATTCTTTTATTTTGGTTTAGGTTTCCTTTTCCGAGATTTAAAAGGAGAAAAACAAAGTGCTTTTGACAAAAACACATTGAATATTTCATCATTGTATATACTATTTTACTTCATTCTCCAGGTAACAATAATAATAATAATTTTATTATGAGTTTTATCAAAATTATGACCTTTTTTTTTTCTCCAGGTAACATTGTTCGGGGAAAAAAAACATAGTTGGTGGACTAATTTGCTGATAGGTAATGGTAAAAGAAGTACGTCTTAGGTTTTCTATGCGGACTTGGACAAGCGACAACACAAGAATCCGTTAAAAACCGTTATTACAATTTCCAGAAATCAATCTATTCCCCTGTTCCCCTTCATTTATCCTTCCTTTCTTTTTTTTTTCCTTTTATATTCTATATTCTCCGCTTCCTTATCTTATGTTTAGCATCTAGGTCTAGGTACAATTTTTTAAGTATTGACTTTTTTCTTATTTAAATGGTGTATCTCCATCACTTTTAGCGATTTATCATTGACTGAGTGAAAAGAGATTCAATGATCCAATTAGAATATTTCTTATTTTGTGCATAAGCAAAGCATTCAAAGCCGCACTAACCTTACTTTTTTCTACCCATCTAGAGGATCACGTTGATATCACCGACCTCATAAGTATCATACCAAATCCCATCAACCGAATCACTTTTTCAAGAAATACGAGACATATAAGTCATACAAGTAAAGAGATCTATTCACTGATAAGAAAAAGAAAAAAAAGGGTACGGTGATTGGATTGATAATAAAATAGAATCCTAGGTCGCAAACAATGATTCGATTGATGATAAAGAAAGAGAATTCTTGGTTCAGTTCTCTACCTTAACCTTAAAGACAAAAAAAAAAGATTGGTTAAATTCTATCGAGTCTGACTTATAGTGATCATTTATTAAAGAATGATTCTAGTTGTCAAATGATTGAACAATCGGGAACAATTTACTTACAATACTTAGTTGACATTCATAAAAAGCATTTGATGAATTATGAATTCAAAACATACTATTTAGCAGAAAGACGGATATTCCTTGTTCATTATCATACAATCACTTATTCATAAACTTCATGTGGGGCTAATAGTTTTCATTTCCCATCTCATGGAAAATATTTTTCTTTCCGCCTAACCCTATCCCCCTCTAGGGGTATTTTAGTGATATTACTATTTATTTATAATATAAAGATAATTTTCTATTAATAATATATATTTCTATTACTTATTAGATAATTATATTATTTTTATCAGAATTCTATTAAATAGATTCTAATTATCTAATTTCGATTATTATTATTTTTTAATCTTATTTTTTTATCATAATATAATTTTTCGCTCTATCTAAGAATAGAATTTTAAATAATATAATTTTATTGTTTATTTTTCATTCTAGTTCCAGAAATTTGACCCCTCCCACGAATTTTTGTGTTTTTTTTTATTTACATTTTGGAGACGTATAGTGAATACCTGAATCCATTAGTATAGAACATTTTCTTTTCCAAGTGAAATCCCCTAGTATATGAAGAAAAATCAAAATTAAAAAATTTGTGTCCCGTTTGATCATTATTCACTGAGAGCGAGAGGCTAGAAATCTCTCTTCGTTCGACAAAAAGAGAATGAATATTCATTTGATCTTGATCCTTGTGGAGTGAAAAAGAAACTACACTAGATCTACGTGAACCCCTCGACAATATCCATAAATGGCTTGATTTTTGGCAAGAGGTGGACTTTACTAAATGTAAATTTGGGTGCTCTCTGAGGAACTTGGCAAAATAGCCCTGTAACTTCAGGAGAAGGGGTGTCTCCTCACAAAAGGGGCCACAGTGACCAGGCCCGGGCAACTGTTTACCAAAAACACATGTCTCCACAAAAAAATATATCTTTATGTGGCATCGAACAACTAAAAGAAAGACCGATTCTTTGGGATCCTTCTTTTCTTCAAGCGGAACAAATAGAGATAGAATCAGACTAATTCCCTAAATGTCTTCCTAGATATTCCTTAATGTCTCGACTATTCACGGGACGTGAAAGACAGATGAATAAGCATTTGCTTCAACTTTTTTGGACATGATGGAAAAAAATAATTATGTTTTCGCAACCGAAAAACTATCCTCTGATGAATTTTCTACACATTGGAATTACACTAATAAATATGGACAAAAAAATTTTTCTCTCGTCACAAACCATATGATCTACACGATATATGTAGAAATGAACACCTTTGAGTAAGGAATCCCCGTTTTAATGATTCCCAATCCATATTATTGCTCATACTGAAACTTATTCATCAAAGAAACGACCAGAGCCATTTTACAAATAATTTCTCATGGGTTGATGAAGCATATAGCTCTATGATTTCATCGACTAAGAAGGTTATTAAATAAATTGTAATTTCAATTGAAAAGACTGGAGCCATTTTACAAATAATTTCCCATGGGTTGATTAGTACTGCACTTTTTTTCTTGGCAGGGGTTTGGGAAGGGATCATCGAAGTTTTGAAATGAATGGAAAGATAATATACTTTCATTAAGTGATTTATTAGATAATCACAAACTAAGGATTTTAAATAGTATTTGCAATTCAGAAGAACTACAGAGAGGGATCATTGAACAATTGGAAAAAGGCCAGGCCGGCTATCAAAAATCGAAATAGAAACAGATCAGTTTCAAGTTAATGGATACTCTTAAGATAGAACGAGAAAAATTAGGCTTTAAACTAAATAATTAAAATTATCTTCGAATTCTAATTTAATTGACTGAGTAGTTATAGTTATTCTATTGATTAGGTCTAGCTATTATACTCTAAATGATTAATAGAATAAGGCCAAGCGACCGTTTGTTTTTGTAAGGAAAGTGGATCCTCCCGCACGTTCTTGTTTAACGGTTCACTCCCCAGTGAATTTGTAATAAGTAGAAACTGCTCTTCCTCGGTCCTTTTGGAGTTCAATGCACCGTGTGTTCATTAATTTAATCATCAACCTCAATGTCGAATCTTGCCTCGATTTGTTCGTGTTGGTTTGTTATCTTGACCGCAGATCAAGACTTCCCATCTTGAGACTTGATGCGCGACAATCAAACCCAAACACAGACAATGCTGATAGACATCATAATAAGCCCGTTAAACTTGAGAGGCCGCGCCATCCTCCCCCTTTTTCAGTTTCTTCTTATCTTCGAACTCGGAAGTAACTCATCCTACTCGTCGGAATGTGACTCTGAGCACTTGATTATGGAATCCCCAGGCTTCCAAGTGATACTCATTGTTAACATGCTAATGCTAGAATTTTATAACGTGGCGTATAAATCCCAAAACATCTGATTGTTTTGAGCTCAAAAAACTTAAAAGCTCATTCCTCAAACGAACCTATAAGATCAAAAAATATATATACATATATACAGAAGATCATAGAAATAAAGTGAAACTTTTGAATTTCAAGACTCAGTTCCAAGCTAGTCAATTTTCACTTGGCAACTCTTCGGAATGAGGGCAACAAGCATTACAGTGAACACTTCCTACAAATCTCGGCTCCACAGTAGTATCGTCAGTTCAAATATGGAGAAGTTATCAACAAAAGCTAAAGGTTGAAATTATTCCACTTCCCACCCTGTCTAATAAGGAGAAAAAATTAACTATATTTCATTGAAGGATGCGCAGAATAACAAAAACGTTAGAGCTATAAGATTAATCTTCGTACTCCCTTGAAGTATAATCCACAATCTCTCCTCACGGCTCTCTCAATTAGTGAGGTGTCCAATATTTGTGCAGAGTCAATTATACAAGAAATAACAAATTCTTTCCAACTAGTCACAAAAAGCAAAAACATAAACAGAGCAAGAAAATTATGCACTTAACCGCTTACCTGGGCATCATTTCCAGATAATGATAAAAAAGGACAAAAAAAAAAAAACAAAATCACAGGTAGCTTGACAACTTCCACAGTTTTTGCCTCCAAAAACAATTTGAAGTGTGGACTTGAATCAACCAAGCATATAAGAGATTGCTCATAATGGACAAACTAATTATTAGTATTAAACGAAAGTGCTCATCTAAGATTTAAGGAAATTACCCTTGTTGGAAACGATCACCTGCCGGAACTGAGATTGTACCAGGCGAATTCATCAGGCTAAGGCTTCAAATCCACATAAACACCACCAACTTAACAAATAAATTTTCTTTAAAAAAATCTGATAACTCAAATAGGAGACACAAAATTCAACAGCCAGAGAATCAACCCACCCCACAATAAATACTTAAAATTTTCTTGCCCATCCCCCAGAGGTCAGCTCAATATCAATTGGCATTCTCTAGCAAATCTTCCCTCACTCTGATGACCCCACTACCGTTCCACACGACCATGCCTAATACAAAAAGGAGCAAGGTTAAGTTAATGATACCTACTCAAATGTACGATATTTATTTCGATTAAAAACAAATCGCAAGACAAAGGGAAGGTCCCTTAATGTTTTCACATTTTACAAACATAACAAGAGAAGATACCCTCCACCTATTAACATTTTCACAGTTGGAAACAAAATAAAATTCCAGCAAATTACAAAATAAAACCTTCAGACTTCAACACAAACTCTTCAAACACTTGTGAATTGTCAGTTCAATCGTCAACCATCTCATCATCATCAACAATTTGTTCAATCTTCATCTTCTTCACAGCCTGCGAAGGATCAGTCCGTGGGCCATTGGGGATTTGAATTAATACATCAGATTTCCGCCCAGTAGCTGCGTCAACAAACCCTCCATTTTTCTGAACCCGGTACACCAAATTATCGCCCTTTGGACTGGCGTCTATGTACACTGTTGAGTTCTCGTCAATTTCTTCGCGAACAAGCATTCTTGATAGCTCAGTCACTACCTTTTTCTCCAGCCATCGCCGAATAGGCCTTGCACCATAAATCTGAAACAAGTACTAGTTAGTTTTCCCTAGAAATAAAGTGTAAAAATAGACAAAAATAAAATAAAATGTAATGATGCATACCGGGTCATAACTGTCGGCTAATACAATATCTAACGCAGCATCAGTTACTGCCAATGCTACACCCCTCTCAGCAAGACGAATTGCAACATCCTTCATTTGCAGCCTTGCCACCTTCCTTAGTTGTTCGTGTGAGAGAGGATCAAACACAACAATCTCATCAAGACGGTTCAACAGCTCTGGCCTAAAGTGCTTCCTCACCTGTTTAGTAACATAGCTTAATTTAGCATTTAGCAATTAACCACAGCAATATGGAACACAATAATTGTAGGGCATTTTAACTTACCTCTTGCAGGACTTGATCCCGTGCAACTTGCATTGTGACCTTGCCCATCATTCCCGATAAGAGGTGCTCTGCTCCAAGGTTTGAGGTCATGATAATAACTGTGTTTCTAAAGTCAACTGTACGGCCTTGGCCATCAGTTAATCTTCCATCATCCAAAACTTGAAGTAGAGTATTAAACACAGAAATGTGAGCTTTTTCCACTTCATCAAACAACACAACACTATAAGGCCTTCTCCTCACAGCCTCAGTAAGTTGTCCACCTTCCTCATGTCCAACATACCCTGGTGGAGCACCAATCAGCCGTGATACAGAATGTTGCTCCATATACTCAGACATGTCGATTCTCACTAGAAGATTCTCGTCATCAAAGAGTTGCTCTGCGAGGGCCTTGGCAAGCTCTGTCTTACCAACACCAGTAGGACCCAAGAAAAGAAATGAGCCAGTTGGTTGCTGCGGCCTACCCAACCCAGCCCTTGAACGAAGAACAGACTCTGCAACAGCATTAACTGCTTCATCTTGTCCAACCACCCTGTTATGCAACCTTTCAGCCAGCCCAATTAATCTTTCTTTTTCATTCTGGCCGAGCCTAGTGACAGGGATACCAGTCCATCGGCTCACAACTTCTGCTATTTGGTCTGGGCCAACAGTCTCCGTGAGCATTAAGTTCTCATCAGATTGATTTCCTTCAAGTTGGCCTATCGCAGCTTCGACTTCTTGAATTGCCCCGTATCTTAAATCAGCTGCTCTTGCTAAATCATATCTTCTTTCAGCCTCTTGCAAGGCAAATAAGAGCTCTTCTCTCTTCTGCTTAAGCCGTCGAATCTCATCAATCCTTTCCTTCTCCTTTTTGTACCTCATCATCAGAGGCTGAAGTTTGTCCCTCAAATCATCAAGTTCCTTTCGAACCTGAATCATCAATCAAGAAAAATTAGATACTAAATCAAACGGAAAATAACTAGAAGCAACCAAATTATCAAAACACCATTCTTCACACTCTAACTACCTACCTCAACAAGTCGTGCTTTACTAGCCTTATCCTTTTCCTTTTCAAGCGCATGAAGTTCAATCTCTAATTGCATTCTCTTCCTCTCTAGATTATCAATTTCCTCTGGCTGACTATCAAGCTGCACCCTCACATTTGCGCAAGCTTCATCAACCAAATCAATTGCCTTGTCTGGGAGATGACGTCCTAGATAAAAGAAAATAAAAAAACATTAGTACAAGCGTCCCCCCCCCCTCCTATGCACACCGAAACAAAATCAAGCAAATATAAATAGAAGATTGTTACTTCTTGATAAAATTGTAAAAAACTGAATTTGGCATACCTGTTATATATCGTGCTGATAGTTGTGCCGCAACAACAAGAGCACGATCCTGAATCCGAACACCATGATGACCCTCATACTTCTCCTTCAATCCACGAAGAATGCTAACTGTATCAGGAACGCTAGGTTCAGCCACATATACTTGTTGGAACCTTCTCTCAAATGCAGCATCTTTCTCCACATACTTTCTATACTCCTCGAGCGTGGTAGCACCAATACATCTAAGCTGGCCTCTTGCAAGCATAGGCTTAAAGAGGTTAGCAGCATCCATTGATCCCTCGGTTCGACCAGCTCCAAGGACAAGGTGAATCTCATCAATAAACAAAATCACTTTTCCCTCAGCTTCTTCTACTTCTTTCAGAACAGCCTTCAACCTCTCTTCAAACTCTCCCCTATACTTGGCGCCTGCAACCAGAGCACCCATATCCAAAGCAATGAGCCTCACATCAGCAAGGTTGCTAGGCACATCTCCTCGCACAATTCTCTGAGCCAATCCTTCTACCACAGCGGTTTTACCAACTCCTGGCTCTCCAATAAGAACAGGATTGTTTTTAGTCCTCCTTGACAGAATTCGAACAACCCTTCTAATTTCTTCATCTCGGCCAATGACAGGATCAAGCTTTCCTGCCTGTTCGACAAGGTCTCTCCCATACGTCTTGAGAGCTTGGAAAGTAGTATCCCCTGAAGCACTCTCCACCTTCCTCCCTTCCTTCCCACGAAGCTTTTCCACCTCGGATTTCACTCTTGCTACAGCAACTCCAGCTTCCTTGAACAAATCCCCAATCTGGGAATCCTCAAGAAGTCCTAGAATTAACTGGTCAACAGCTAAATGGGTGTCTCCATGCGCTTTTTGAGCGGCTTGGGCACGTCTAATTACTTTGATGAGTGTGGTACTAGCTGGAATTTCATCGGGGGCTGGAGTTTGAGATGGGAGTTTCTTCATAGCTTGATTGAACACTCGTTCTGCTGACTGCGCAGCATTTTCGCCACCAGCATTGTTGATTGCCTGAGCAAAGATGCCACTGGGGTCAGATAGCAGCGCAACTGCAAGATGCAGAGGAGTGAATTGCGCATGACCAGCGCTTGTTGCCAGTTCATGAGCCATGGCAATGGCCTCATTGGTCTTGTGGGTGAATTTGTCAGGATTCATCTGTACTCTTTAGCGTATACAATCCCTGAAATCAAAGACGAAAAGATAAATTAGATCAGAGATATACACACCAACTGAGTTCTACTAATACTTGAAAATGAAACGGCATTTTTTATTTCATCCAAGAACCGACAGACAACCAACAGGTAATTTACAGAACAAAAACAATGGCAAAGCACGGCAAAACAAAGAGGGGCAGTTAAACCACCAGCCTTTTCAACTTTAATAATAATGATAATAACTAAAAAAGAGCAAGCAACCATAGAAATTGACACTTAAATTGCGCACAAGGTTCGATCACGCCAGAAACATGGTACCGGTAAGCAGTGCACAAGGGAGGAATGGCATTTTATAAAGAACGAAAAATAAGATAAACATCCACACATGTCCTGTTCTGTTTCTTTCGCCATTTTTTTCCCCATCCACAACCAAACAGAGACTTTTCCAGAAGAAGCACAAAAGAAATGAGTAGCATTTCAACAGAAGGATTCGACGGCCTAAGAAAAAAAGAAAAAGAAAAAAACAAAAGACATAATCAAAAGGCTCAAACACTCACGTCGAGTTTGCAAATTAAAAGCAAAGTTATCAGCACACATGGACGCTCAAACACATACGTCGAGTTTGCAAATTAAGAGTAAAGTTATCAGCACACATGGACACTCATCGACGCTACGGCGCAATAACAGAATGGAAATGAGAAAGAGGAGAGTTCGTGTCTTACCTACGAAACTTTCCTCGATGGGAGGTTGAAGAAATAAATAGCTCTTTTCTTAAGGCTTTTGTGTTTGCTTCAATCGTCTGCTTGTTTGGTTTCTCTTCGTCTGAATGAGAAACGAGGAATGAGTTTATTTAAGTTAAGGCGATAGAGGCATCTGGAAGAATTTTACTTTGTTGCTAGAAACTACTAGAGAACGTGGCAAGCTTTTTAAGGGAAAAGCATATTCTACCCCCGATCCTTCGGGAGAAGGGATAAAAAATTCCTCAATATTTAAAAAAAAATTTATAATTTTTTATTAATAAATATTATTTATTTTAATAATAAATTTATTATTTATTTTTAATTATTATTATATTTTTATAATAAAAAAATTAATATATTAATTCAAGATATATCATAATTAAAAATTTAAAATTGAGATATAATTATTTTTTTGTTAAAATTATTTATTATAAATTATACAGTAATAATCACATATGAAATGTTTGATCATTAGAAAGGTATAATTTATAGCAAATAATTTGGGCAAAAATGTAATTGTATCTCAATTTTTAGTTTTAAAAAAATTATTAATTGTGACATGTCTCAAATCAATATATTAATTTATATTTATTATAAGGGTATAATAGTAATTAAAAGTTAAAAATAAATTTACTGTTAAAACAAACGGTGTTTATTAACGAAAATGGGGTTATAAGTCCTTTTTGAAATGTTGAGGGGTTGTTTGTCCCTTTTCCTAAACGTTGGGGGGCTGAATGTCATTTTTCCTATAATTTATAGCAAATAATTTGGGCAAAAATGTAATTATATCTTAATTTTTAGTTTTAAAAAAATTATTAATTATGACATATTTTAAATCAATATATTAATTTATATTTATTATAAGAGTATAATAGTAATTAAAAAAAAATTACTGTTAAAACAAACAGTATTTATTAACGGAAAAAGAGTTATAAATTATTTTTGAAATATTAAAATATTTTTTTATCATTTTTACTAAACGTTGAAGGTTGAATGTCCTTTTTTTTATTTCCTTTTATTTTATTTTATTCTATTTTTGGTAACTAGAACCTACTCGAACTTACTCACTTGTTTATCGCACGCGCCATGGAAGAGATTGTGATCAATTTCCTAGTTTATTTGCTTTTAATCTTTTTAAACTATTTATGCCAGTTCTAGAATCGAGGGGTATGATTGTCAAAGAAAACAAAAACAATCTCTGCCGCTTTTAGCAAAGAAAACAAAATTGATATGTTAAAAGGTCAGCATTTAAAAGTTATTCATACTCATTTCAAGAATATCAATACATTTTATTTTGTATTTTGTGAAATTTTAATTAACTGTTAATTCCAATCATCAGTATCTTATAATTTCAGAAGATCTACATTTCAGCGCAAATAAATAGCCGCAAAAAATTAACGAGAACCATCCTCACAAAGTTATTTCTTTTTTTTAAAAAAAAATTTACACTCAATTAAATTGAGAGAAAAATGGGTCAATTTTGTTAAATTAAAACCTTTTTTATTAAATTACAAGTTAGAAATACAAATTTAATGCAGAAAGCTTCTTTGTACGATTTAGTAATTTACTATTTAACTGATTCGGACAAGGTAACCTTTTAACTGACAACAAGGCTTCTCGGCTTCTCGCTTCTGACTGCACCTATTGCACGTGTTCTATCTCCTCTGTTAGTTTCAGTGATGATGTACCTTTTATATCGTACTCCGTAAAGATACTAAACGCAGCGTTTTGCTTGATTGAATTTAAAATAGCTTCGACGGTCTACTACTCAGTAACTCTCTTTCAAACAAAATAAAATATATAATAAAAATGTGAAAAAACAAGCTTTGCAATCAAAACAAACAATGCCAGGAAACATAATAAGAAGCCGGTTAAAATTAACTGGCAGCATTCACATTTCATCATCGTCTTCTCCTTCCAGTTTCTTCTTCTCTTCTAACTCGGTTATTGACTTCACTTGAGGGATGTGACCATAAGCAGTAGCTCGTGAACTACAGAACCTCCTACGGCTAAGGGATACCCAGTTCCATATGAGATCATTAACATCATAACGCTAGAGCAGTGCATGCCTTGAAGAACATGGTATAAATCTTATACTATCTGAATATTTTTGAGCTTCAAAGCTTTATTTCCCACAGCAAATGCCACAAGGCTATTCAGATCTTTCACTATGCGGCAAATTTCTGACCTCACCTCACAGTAGAGTAAGTGATAAACTCACTTGATGTAAACTGAAATTGCTGATGCGGAATGGGGTTCCTGCAACAAATCATTACAAGAACAAATAAAAGTTAAGAGCACTGTTCATTTTGGAACCAATTTAAGAAAGGAAGGTCACATACGGTCGAGGTCCATAAATTTTGATCTGGCGCACATGAGTATCCCTCCCATTAAGATGGTTTGACAACACAACAATTTGCAACATAAAAGTGTTGACAAAAGTGTCCCTGCCATTAGTTGAAACAGAACTGAACGCTTAAAAGATCATTGCTCAAAGGAACATATAAAAGTCAAAGAAAATAAGGCAATCTAATTGCTTCACCGTTCAATTCCAAGCTACTCAATTTTCAATTTGCAGCTCTTTGGAATTAAGGCAAGCTGCATTATGGTAACCACTTTAAACTTTTAGGAAAAGGACTTCCAGTCAAAATACAAAAAGCAACAGCACTTTTCCATATCTTTGTGCTACAAATTTTGTCTCATGTTGCAGTTAAGACCTTCCAGGCACATATCATTAATGCCATTTTTAATTTGTGACTATCGACAACAGGCTCCATCTTGTTAAAGTTTGATGAAATATAAGCATTCGCATATTTCCTTACCGGGGTTTAAAATTAAAAAAGGAGTCAATGCAGCTGGACTTTAAAACTTGAATCCTAAATTTAATCTAATTAGGGAGGAAAAATCCCTCGGCTTCTAAGGCTTCAGCTACGAACTACTAGCCGTCAGTTCAAATGGAAATAATATTAACTAAAACTACCGTCAGTTCAAATGGAGATGATATTAACTAAAACTACAGTTTGAAATGATTACATTTTCAACCCATCCAAGAATGGAAAAGAAAAAAAGGACCCAACAATAGATATACAGCAAGATAAATAGTGAACTAGTCACAAAGCAACATAAACAGAACAAGAAAGTGATGCACTCGCACTTACCTAGGATCATTTCCAGATAACGATATATAGACCCACCCAGTTGGCTTGACAAGTTCCACAGTTTTTATCTCCTAAAACAAGTTTCAATTTGCAGTCTTAAATCCACCAATCATATATATCATAGATTGCTGACGATGAACAAATGTACATTTTAATTCTTTAATTGTAGACGAAAATTCTCATCTAATATTAAAGAAATAATTACCTTCAAGTTATGAAAACCATCACCTGCTCGAACAGAGATTTTACTAGGTGTATAGCTCTCATCAAGCTTAAAATCCACATAAAGCACAACTAACTTCAAAACAAAAACAAAACAACTCCCATAACTCATTATGATCCCACAAAAACCTCAACATATAATATATATATATATATATATATATGTTGACAAAAGTGTCCCTGCCATTAGTTGAAACAGAACTGAACGCTTAAAAGATCATTGCTCAAAGGAACATATAAAAGTCAAAGAAAATAAGGCAATCTAATTGCTTCACCGTTCAATTCCAAGCTACTCAATTTTCAATTTGCAGCTCTTTGGAATTAAGGCAAGCTGCATTATGGTAACCACTTTAAACTTTTAGGAAAAGGACTTCCAGTCAAAATACAAAAAGCAACAGCACTTTTCCATATCTTTGTGCTACAAATTTTGTCTCATGTTGCAGTTAAGACCTTCCAGGCACATATCATTAATGCCATTTTTAATTTGTGACTATCGACAACAGGCTCCATCTTGTTAAAGTTTGATGAAATATAAGCATTCGCATATTTCCTTACCGGGGTTTAAAATTAAAAAAGGAGTCAATGCAGCTGGACTTTAAAACTTGAATCCTAAATTTAATCTAATTAGGGAGGAAAAATCCCTCGGCTTCTAAGGCTTCAGCTACGAACTACTAGCCGTCAGTTCAAATGGAAATAATATTAACTAAAACTACCGTCAGTTCAAATGGAGATGATATTAACTAAAACTACAGTTTGAAATGATTACATTTTCAACCCATCCAAGAATGGAAAAGAAAAAAAGGACCCAACAATAGATATACAGCAAGATAAATAGTGAACTAGTCACAAAGCAACATAAACAGAACAAGAAAGTGATGCACTCGCACTTACCTAGGATCATTTCCAGATAACGATATATAGACCCACCCAGTTGGCTTGACAAGTTCCACAGTTTTTATCTCCTAAAACAAGTTTCAATTTGCAGTCTTAAATCCACCAATCATATATATCATAGATTGCTGACAATGAACAAATGTACATTTTAATTCTTTAATTGTAGACGAAAATTCTCATCTAATATTAAAGAAATAATTACCTTCAAGTTATGAAAACCATCACCTGCTCGAACAGAGATTTTACTAGGTGTATAGCTCTCATCAAGCTTAAAATCCACATAAAGCACAACTAACTTCAAAACAAAAACAAAACAACTCCCATAACTCATTATGATCCCACAAAAACCTCAACATATAATATATATATATATATATATATGTATATCCATATGTATGTTTGTATGCATGGGGAAAAAAACAAAAACATACTTGCAACTTAACTTTCTTCTGGAACTGAATATTAACCAAATGAGGCTGAGCACCGTCCGATCTAAAACAGTAAAACCCACAAAACATACACATTAAAAAATAAAAACCCAGAAAAAGAAAATAAAATCATAGCTATTTATTTTTATACAACACAGAAAAGAGAGAGGGAGAGAGAAAGAGATAAAAGTAACTGCCAATAAGTATCGAGATTGTCATCGCGAAGAGCAGAGACGCCATTGCCAGGCTTGCAAGAGCTAACACTCCAAGCAGCTTTCTTTCCCATTTCTCTAAGATCGTCATCAATTAATAATTGATGATTTCCTCCAGTGATCTTCCCTTCTTCTTCTGATTCTGATGATTCTGTTGCCATTAGCTTATTCCACACAATAATTGCCTCTATATATGCAGAAGAAGCAGCAAAGTTTCAGCGAATGATATGCATAATAAGAGTCTCGTCTTCCAGCTAATAATTCAACTAACAGAAAATGCAACCGCAAATGCTAACCTACTCCAATGGCTTTGGGTGGACTGATGTCGATTTTGCTGGGATTTATTGGGGAAAGGGTAGTTGTTGATCTATTCTGCTTCCTCGAATCGAAAAGGGGGCGTCTCCGTTTGTTATTGTACAAACGACAAAACCATGCTTCGGCAATCGAGTCCTGTTGATGCAACACTTCTCGTCTTAATAGGATTTAGGGTGGGCATGCGGATCAGATTCGAATCAATCCGGACCTGATTTCGGATTATTCGGATTGACAAAAATATCCTAATGCAATCCGAACTTAAATCCGATCCGAATATTGGATGACTAGTTCGGATTACTTCCTATTCGGATCGGATCGGCAATATTAGATTGAAATCAGATTCGGATGTGTTCGAATAAATCAAGTGAGTCCAGATCATTGCAAGTTGCAATACGAAATTGAAATCCCACAAATGAAAAAGGAAAATGGAACAAGCCAGCAAATGGAAAAAAGAAATTTTGTTCATTTTCACATCAATTATTCTGTTAATATCTTCAGTAACAACTGCATCCCAAAGGTAGGAAAGCTAATGCAAACAATCAATTAACTTTACAATCACGAAAAAACCAAGAAGCATGACATACCGGCAAAATCAAAAACAGATTCCCAAGCAATTCAAAACACCCAAACCTCTGCAAGTTTTTCAAAGTCAAAACTATCTATGCTTATAACCTCTACGCCTCGCAAACTTTGCTGGATCCGACTCCATTGGAAACCCTTAAAATGCAGAGGCTGGGAGTGAGACTTTTGCATGCGGCTTCGGCTGGTAGCGTGGCAACGTGCGGCTCACGAGCTCAGCGGCCGTTGATTAGGACGTCGTCGGCGTGCACCTGGGGCGTCGCCGACTGGACAGCAAGCCAGCTTTTTCTCAAAAGAGATTGGCTGGGTTCGTGGGTGATACGGCTGCAAGTTGCTTCTCCAATCTCTATCCTTTCTATTCTGATTTGAGGATATTAAGGATTTAGGATGTCTGATAATTTTTATTTCTTACTTATATTTAATTCATATATTCTTTTTTATTACAAGTGCAATTTGATCGGATTGATTCGGATCCGATTTAATCCGAATAACTTGAATCGGATTGTAAATTTTTTTCCGATCGGATTTAGAACCAAATCTGAATCCGATCCAATACAAAATTAAATCGGTATCGGATTGATCCAATCGAATCCGAATCGTATGCTTAGCTCAAAAATTAGGATGATTGAGGAAACGGTTTGGGCAAATAATTTCGCAACATAATTTTTTTTTTCTCTTTTGGTGTGAAATCTCTTGAGTTGAGAATGAAAATTTATTTAATATCATTTAACTTCAATATGGTAAACTAAATTTCACAAAAGGTTTAGAAAATTTTAGCTTAAAATTTTGAGATATTGCTGTAGAAGTAACACAATGAATCAAATCAAATCAAATCACTTAACTCTCCAAAAAAAAAAAAATCACTCAATTCTCTTAAAATCAATTAACATATTAATGACTATTGGCCCCCACAATTGAGCTTAAGTTCATTAGACTTGTACCAATTCTAATTTTTAAGTGATCGTCATATGAGACTTGAAAACAAAAAGATCTGACTAAGTTCAAATTGCTCCATTGAGATAAATATTAAATCTACACTTGCTATTGTGATATGATGATCTTCTTCCAAACTCTATGGTTGAACAGCTCCACCATAACAAATGGATTAAAAAATTTTAATATTCTTGGACTTATGCACTTTCGAAATTAAGCACAGTGCATAAACGACTAACAACAAAAAAAAATTAGAGAGAAATGGAAAAGCCTTATACAGTTCTCCACAATTTTTCAGATGTAAACCCAACAACTTTTTATGCAATTTAATTTTAAATTCTATTTAGGAAAGCTATATAATGTATGGCACCTTCAAAATACCCAAAAAAAAAAAATCAGAATCCAACAATTTCCTTCCTTATTCCTTCCCTTATCTTATCCTTAACAACACCAACTATAAAATCTAGTTTCTGTACATGCAAATTGCAAACGGAACAACCAATGCTGCGGAAGAAACTTAAGCCGCTAATAGCTTATCCTGTAGTTTGTTTCAATTGCAGTAACACTGCCACGAGAAGCACCTCTCTCTTCCTCCTCCAAATGCAATGAAGTTGTCTCGGCAACTCCTCACAGCTGAAACATAGCAATTCAGTAACTTAAATCTGAACTAGCCAAGAATTCTCAAGCAAGTGATTTGTCAAATCTAATAAATGCAGGATTCAATTTGACATTAAAACAAATCAATAATAAAATAAAAACTTTGACATGTATAAATTTAAATTATTTTTCCACACCGACCGTCCAATAGTTAACAGTGTAAATGAATTAATCAACTAATCTGAGAAAAACCAATACAAATTACAACAAAGGTAAACAATGCACAGCTTGTCTTTTAAGTTGGTATTATCAAATACCAAAGGCATTTGCTACATAAAGTTGAATATGTGCTTTAAGCCATGATCTTAACTTCTGAAGTCACCGATGGACCTAGATTTCATGCAACATCCAAGACATTCTCATATATAGAAGATATTACACACCAAAAAATCATGCAATAAACAAAATAATGGAGCCACACTTGAGATCCATACAAGCTCCACAAAGCAGCTTAACCTCTCGGTAAAATAATATGCGCAATAAACAAGCAATATTTTCTCAACTAGATAACATTCCAGATAGCAGTTCATCCTAAAGACTTATCAAAATACAAGAAAATATACAAAGATAAGAAAAAGTAGCAGCTGAAACAAAAGAAACTGAAGCACAAAATAACCCAGTGAATATCTGATAAAAAGTTATCTAGTGGTATAGTTTCTCAACAAAATGTTAAACCTTCAAAGTATATATTATTTTAATGGGACTGCACATGGGAGAATACTTAGAACTTATGGTTTGCTTTCATGACATATGAACAGGCATGATTACCCTGCTCTAACTGACATGAAATTTAGAAAAGGTTACAGAATTTAAACACATACAAAACGTGCAAAAGGCAAGTCATTCTCAAACAGACCTCAATAAACAGAGCTAAAACCTAAGAATGATTGGTAGATCGGGTGGAATTCCAGAAGGAACAGAAGCAACTCAAGACAAACTCTGTGAAGAGAGAAGGACACCTAAGAATGATTGGCATCCTAAGATGTAGAAAGGCTACAATGAATAAGAAACCTATATGGTTAACCAACAGTGTTTCATGAATTTCATGGATTAACAGAGCGGCAAGTAGTTATTTTCAGTTGTTTACCAGACATAATAATATTAAGTTCAAAAGAACACCTACATTTGATACTCAGATTAATTAATTAATTAATTAAAATAAAAAATGATGGTGCAGTGTGTATTTTTTATGAAAAATACAAAAATTTTCCAGTCCTGTTATACGCAAATCAAATAATAATGAAGCAGAAGTTTACTACAAACAAGCACATGAGATTCTAACTTACATGAAAACTTGTATCAAAGAACTTCTTGTTTTTATTCCTCGTCACTATCATAAACAACAGCCATCCGACGATGTGTTGGCATCTTCCTTGGAGGAGAATCCTCGTCTGACTCAATTCCCCTGCGCTTGTGATTACTTCCAGAGTCCCTTGCCTTTTGCTTAGGTTCCTGCAGATATAACCAAGAAAAAAAATCCTTATACTAGAAAAAGAAAACCTCGATTTTTAACATAATAACGGAGTGCTAACTTGTTTCCCCTACATTAAAATAACAAGAAGAAGAAAACAATATCAAGGTAATACACAAGATTTTGGAGGATATGCATCCAGAAACTCTAGCAGGCCAATTATTCAACCTCCCACTGCATCACAGGACTAAAATACTAGCTAAAAGTTTTCTTTCAGGGATGTATGTGTAACTAACAGTTGACATTACAGTTTAGACACAATTTTAACTTTCAATGTCATGATGTCACAAAAAATTTATATGCCATTATTGCAAAAGTGAACTCCCAGGTGTATTTTTTATATCTATTTATCCAGGGTAAATATGCATCCAATAGAAAAACTCAAAATACAAAACATTTAAAACATTGACATACCACAGCCTCCTCCTCATCATCGGATGCTCTATTAATGTCTGGCTCTTCTTCTTGCTCTTCTTCTTCCTCTTCTTCCTCTTCTTCATAATCCGGTTCTGGCCCCTCAACCCTCTTACGTAGGGGAGACCTCTCATCTTCCTCACCATCAGTTTCATACTCAGACTCCTCTCTCTCACTTTCAGAGAAATCTACTGGCCGCCTAGATGATTTAGCCGCAGGTAAGGTTGATGACTTGCGAGGAATGTCTCTGTGTCCCTGGGGCTGATAACACAAACGAAAAGCAATCAGCAGAAGATTTTTTTTGGAGAAAATTAAATGGAAATTTTCTGCAGAGTTCAACCAGTAATACCTTCTTGGCATTAATAATACGTTTCTCTGCTCGAACTTCTGCTTCCAGTTCTTCCTCAAAGCGACGGCGAGAACGACGAGAGTCATGATAATCGGTTTCATCATCCTGGTCAATATCAAACAAATCAAGAGATTTAATTCAGTTGTAAATAGATAGAATGATAAATCTCCCCAAAACCAAAAAAAAAAAGTCCAAAAGCAGTTTTCGTACTTTTCTGAAGGTATTAGTAAACAGAAAAGATGACAGAGTGATTAGTGCATGGTGTGGAGAAGCATAAATTTAATATATAAAAATATTTACATGTATATAGAAACATAAATAAAGTGCAAACCTCTTCAAGGGCATCCTCCAAATACCCAGTTGAAAGTTGGCGCCTCCTTTCTACAGTTTGTGTGTACTTTCGATTAATTTTTTCCCTCTTCCGGTTCAGAAGTACATTAGCTCTAATATTTTGACTTTCGGCCTACAAACAATTAGGAAAATAAAATTTGATTCTCATGGAATGAGTACCAATGCAAACAACCATAATGAAAATTAATTGATTACCCTTTCTTTCTCCTCCTTTTCTCTCTCGGGATCAATGTCAGTAATGCAGTTCTTAACCTTATAAACCTTCTTATGCCGTGAGTCAACAAGAGCAGTCAATAGCCTATGCGAATTTGATGACAAGGATGATGGTATAAACCTCATCTTCTTTAAAATTCTTCCTTGTGATTGGAGGATTCCCTGCAATACAACATATAAGAATGCAGGGAAAAAATCTTCACAAATCCAGCTCTCTAATATAAAGAATATGTGAAGCGCTGCACAGTTTTCTATTCTTCCATCTTAAAAATAAAAAATGGAAGAAAGCATGAGGTAAAAAATACACTCATAAAGAAGATCGCACATGAAATTCAAGAACTATGAGGGCCAAGATCAGAATGTAAAAATTGAGTTCTGCAAACAGTACCCAAACCAACAGATTTAGATGCGTTACATGTATAAGGACAATCAAAAGTTTGTGAGCATTCAATAACTAAAGGGTCACATCCGGTCAACCACGTGTTGAGAAATGTCTAGACCGTTGGTCTCAGCGGTTAGATGAGACCAACAGCTGAGATTCACAAAATTGATAAAACTGTAAATTTTGTTATTTAAAGAAATAAGAGTTCCAGTGAGTTACCATATCTGATGTTGTTAGCGGAAGATATACTAGGAAACTTCATCGCAACAAGCATTAAATGCTCTACAGGACATTAATTAATAATTGCAATTTAATAAAAATAATATATTCTAATTAGTGTTTCAAGTGTTTTGGGGACCCCAACCTTCTTCCCCCCACATTAAGATCTCGTTTACTCCGTCCAACCCAGTGACAAGAATTTTGCATTCACGTTGAATTAAACAGAGTCAAGAAATGAAAACATATGCCAATTCTTATGAATTGAAGTTCAAATGTAGAAACCTCTCAAAAATAAAACAAAATAAAAAATTATAGTGAACTCTTTAAGTTGCAATAACTAGATTAATATTATTGTTCTACGAAAAACCTTGGAGAAAAGCTTCAAATACAGAAATTTCAACAAAAAAACAAATAGAAGAAGGATGCAAAAATTGTGTTCTCACAATGCAGAATATTACTCCACTGAAACCAGTGACAAGAATTTTGCATTCATGGTTGAATTAAATGAAATCGAGAATGGGGAATATATTCCAATTCTTCCTTCTGTTTCAAAGTTCAAAAGGCTGAAACATCACGAAAAGGGGGAAGGAAAAAAGACAAGAAAATAAAAACTTGACATATCTTTATTTTCTAAGAAAAACATCAGACATCATTATATGGAAATTTCAGCAAAAATAAATGAAAGAAGGATGCAATCATTACTCTGCCTAAAATAGTGACAAGAATTTCTTTTTCACGGTGAACAAAATGGAATCAAGAATTGGAAATTCTAATTCAAAGTTCAAACAGTTGAAACCTCTCAGAAATGACAAAAATTATAAATAAATAATACTTAACCGACCTCTGTCTGTTACAGTAACTTAATGAATGTCAACTGTTGTAAGAAAAACATTGGAGAAAAGCTTCACATACAAAAATTTCAATGAAAAATAAAAGAAGGAAGAGACCGTTGTAGTTTTTTAGATTGCATAATATTCTGCATCCAAACCAGTGACTAGAATTTCACTTTCACAGGAAATAAAATGGAATCAACAACTGGGAACATTAATCTGATTCTTCTAAATCAAAGTTCAAAAGGTCAAAACATCACAAAAGGGAAAAAAAACAACAACATAAATCTTAATTCAAACTCTCCGTTGCAATAACCTGATGAATGTCGATCGTTCTAAAAAAACAATGAAGAAAAGCTTCATGTGAGGAAATTTGAACAAAAAAAAAGGAACAAAGATGCGACCATCATAGTTTTTGTGATAGTAATATGGTTACGAACAAAGCAAGAGATGAAATAAGGAAGAAAGAAGAGAAATGTTCCTATTGGACATTCAAGGGCATTAATTACATAATCAGTCAGCCAGCTTCTCTAAATTCAAAACTGCCCGAAATTCTCTCTCTTTAAATAACACCATTTACAATATTTAATCATCTGTATATCTTAGTCATTGATCTCATCCAATAGCTAAGACCTTTGTCCAGACAGATTTCAACATGTGGGAGATCGGATGTACAAAGCATTACACACACACACATATAAGAAGAAAGATGAGGACTGTTCAGAATGTACAATTTTAAAGGGCTTTAATTACACAATCAGTCGGCAGCTTCTCCAAATCCAAAACTGCCTGAAAATCCTCTCAACCTTAATTCAGCTGTGAATCGTATTCATTGGTCTCATCCAATGGCTGAGATCCATGGTCCAGACATTTCAACAGCTGGGATAAATGTATAAAACTTAACTCTTTTGACATGCAGCTCTTTATATTTTACTCTTTTTTACACACTCAGAAGAAGAGAACATGTTGTTTATCAAATGGCAGCCGGCGTAAAATTCAGAATTGAAACATACATACACGATGCAAAGCACCAAGATCAAAAGTGGGACTTATGATAAAGATATTCTTACTTTCATGTATCCTAAAAGTGAAAACCACGCTTAGATGGAAGGACTAACAAATACGAAAAAAAATTCACACCGTTGTGGGTTACAAGACAGGCATACAACAAGGAAACAGAGATTATATTCTGTTATCTTGTAATGACTCAATGTCTGTAGAAATTAATATAAATAAATAAAAAAATTCAACATCAAGGAGACAAATCTCATCAATAATAAATGATGCTTAAGTCAATCAAAACTTCTGAAATACACATCCCAAATCGGACTGTTTGAAAAGGTTCCATTACTTAGAGGTTTGAGAAGCTAAATAGATTTAAAGATTGAAGATACTATATTCTCAACTCGCGATTTAAGGAGATACCTTTCCATGTCTAAGGAAAAGGTGTGCTTGATCATGCTGTGCATCTTGTACAGTAATGTCAAGAACTTCATTCCCAATTTGCAACTGTAAACTGCCATCTGACCATCTCACAAAGCGTGCATTGCTTTCATACTACATGTTGAAAAGAAAGTGTTAGAAACACAACATGGTCAGAGAAAAAGGTTACACAGTAGAGCAAAAGTTTTTTGGTCCTGTGAAACTGCGGTAGTTGAAACAGAAGTGCAGAGGGAAGGGAATAAAAATGAAGCCTAGTTTCTAATGCATAATTTATCTTCCTTTTTTATCCTTTGACTAGGAGGTTCTCCTTAAAAACAAAATATTTTTAAGGTATGGATTATTAATGTTTAGATATGTACATAAACAATTGGTGGTCCATTAGTTTTTATCAACTAATAAAGTAAAACACTTTTCAATAAAAAAGGAATTTTTTGACAGGTATGTTATTTTATTGAAATTGGCAAGTAACAATAAATCTAACACATAGCTCCAAACTATCTTTTAACTTTTGTAATTCAAATAAAATCAAAATTCCTTGACAAACATCATCACATTAAACACATACAATCAATATCATCTACCAGTCTGTTCCAGTCTCAAGCAGATCCAGTCTATCTGGAAGAAAAAAAAAAATCTTGTGTCACTTCTTACTTTTGCATTGCTACCGCATAATTTTTTTCACCCCTTTTTGTGATAATAACATAGAATTTAAAAGTGCCATTGTAGAGCATGAGGACAGCAACTGCAAAAGCTGTGAAATCCTTTTATGCTTTTGTAAGTTAAATCTATTTCTGTACATCTGTAATCAATTTCAATGTTACAACCAGCTCAACATGCTTTATATTTGCAACAACAAAAAGTTAAATGAAAATTACAAAATATGGGATCTATTAAATGAAGAGGAAGTAGGAAACACATGCACCCATAAAAGTACCTCATCTATATCTAAAGATAATAAATACACATGCAAATATGAAATCATGTGTGATAACACTCCAGCATGTAAACTGAAAGGAATCTACTCACTGATGTCATGCCATCCTTATTTTTTACAGTCCTCCAGCGCACTATATTGTTTTCCAGGCGTATACGTTTTTTGGCTCCAGACTCATCTGTCACAAAGGTGTCCTCTTCCACATATGTCTTAGGATCAAATGGCTTCGGATCAATGCCCATTATATTAGAAACTTTGATCATATTCATCTGCAAAAAAATATATGTAATGCATTACAATTCTCCCTGAGGTAAACACATTGAAATTCATCTACTTTCTGAAGTAGCGCAGAGTCTTACGGCACTAGAAGAATACACTAATCAGCGAATTAGCATGCATATGAAAATGGTAAATTTCAAGATAATAAGCTGGAATACATATGGATGTGATAAAGTCTTTCAAAACAAACATCTTTTTAGATTAACACACGCAAAAGTATAATTCCCCTAGCATAAACAGATGCTCAGCTGAAGCAAGGTTTTTCAAAACAGGTACCCAAAGTTGCTTTGCTCACTTCAGCAAGCGCAACCTAGCCTTACCGAATTGTAATCAAAATAAGACATGCAATTGATCTCATAGTAATACATGAAACGATATCATTTAAATCAATTTCAACACAATGAGGGATATGACTTTAAAAAATAGTAATGATTTGATAACCTGGAATACAAACAAAAGTTCTGTTTGTCCAGTTGTACATCTCATAAGACAAGAGAAGTGGTTATTTCAGATATCATTAGAGCAGCGTGTAGAAGTAACATAAAACACCTTAGTTGGATCAGCTGGCGGCGGGCGCAGTGGTATTTCTAGCTCTAACGGGGGACCAACTGGCTTCTCTTTATGTTTAGGTTCAACATGCTCCTCTTCTGACTCATACTGCATATCCTCATTAGGCACTATATCTTCTGGCCTTATACTTTTCTCATAACTTCCTTCCTCTTCCATAGGGGATCTCTATGAAACGAAAACATTTTACCAGCAATCATGAATACATATTTCCTAGCAACGTCAGGAAACATAAAAATAGAATTTAAATTGCTTTGAGATATGAAGACTCACATTTGAATCTTGATCAATGTCATTCCGAATAGCATATTCTCCAACATCTTCTTCATCCGAGTCACCAAATACATCACGAATCTCAGCAGCTGAATGTGAAATGTGAGTCTGATCCTTCTCCTCACCTCCAGGTGACCTACTACACACGGTCAACTTTCCACAATAGTAATGGCCAATCATAGTACACAACTTCACTTGAAAGAATGCTTCTTTAAAATAAAACATAGGGATCTTTGTTTTAATGTACTGGGCAATATAGATTCTATTCAGTGATATCATATATTGTCAATGAGTGAAGTCATAAATAGTCAGCCTATCATGGGGAACAACATCCAACCAGAAAAAAGGACCCATCCCTATTGGAAACCAAGAAACTCTTCAAATATCATTCTGCGGACAATAACTAACAAATTAGTTCCACCAATGTGCAATTCCACTTTACATGTTGGAGCAACTTGGCCAGTGAGTCCAAGTGGGATTGCATGCAATCATGATTGCCAACATGACTTAAAGACATAATCCGTTCTAAATGATAAACAAGTGCAGCATGCTAGGACACGCACGGAACAAGTGAATCAATAAATAGAAAGGAGAATATTACCTTGGACTTCTAGCCTGATCAACCTCCTCATCTTCATGGTCTGGGTAATGATTTTCCTCAGACCTCTCTGATCCACTTTCAATAACTTCCCGTCTCCTGCTTGTTGCTACTCGCTGACCATATTCTTCTTTTTCATCACTGTCTGTATACTTAGCTTCACTTTCTTCCCTTTGATCAACAACATCTACCTCTTGAGAACTCTGATCTCTTTCACCCTCACTCTCTCCAGGATCAGGTTCTGCATCATGCATTTCACCTTCACTTTCCACTTCTGCTTCTCCATGCCCCTCAACTTCACCTTCACCTTCACCCTCACCCTCAACTTCAACCTCAGCCTCCAGCCCCCCCTCAGCTTCATCCTGAACATAGAACCATAAAAGAACATTATGGAATCACGCAAACAAAGTATATTTTGAATTTTCGTTCATAAGCATTAGCGATATTATTTGAGCTGCAGGTATATGGAAGATGGAACCCTATCTACATAGGATGCTACCGACAATTTTACAAATTCATGCATGTCTCGTTCCGGTCAATCAGAAGAAGTGGAAGCTATCTTCATTACTCAATTTAGTTCCCATGAGTGCGAAACAAAACATATAGTGACGTACCTAGAAACTTGAAATTGAATTAACACCGGTTTTAGGGCTTGATTGATTAGCCAAACAGCCGCAATACCTCAAATTGAACTAAAAAAAGGCGTTTTGATAATAATCGATTTAATTAAAACCTGGCAAGTGAGGGGCAAAAAGGGAATGAGAAATTTACAGAAGCGTAATTGGGCTGAGGATTGGACTCATGCTCGGAATCAATCTCTTCTTCTTCCTCTTCGGATTGATCTCCGAATAGGTTCTGCATCATCTGGTGCCTCTTCTCTTCTCCTCCCATCGCTCTCTCCCTCTGTGTCTCTCTCTTTCCCGCTCGGTGATTTGATTACGAGTAGTACAAATACAAGAAGAAGCTTATGTTGCTTCGTATTATTATTTTCACAGATCTGTGTGACTCTGGCTTCGCTGATTGCCGCTCGTATAATGTATTAACTTGCTCTGGCTCCCAGCTATCGTAACCGCAGAAGAATCTGTTGACACGTCGACATAGGTAATACCGCACCGGGTGGGTAGCAGTGGGTCCCACTATGCCTTTTTGGCCAATTGGTGGGTCCCTGTTTTAACGTCAGTTTCATTTGTTTGAAAATAATTCGCCAGTCACAGGGATTTATTTAACTTCCACGAGTACAATAAATTTTTCTCCCATATTATAAGAAAACTCGATTTACGTCCGGCTATGAAAATATTATAGAGTTCTTTTTATAATATATAGTATATAAAAAAAAATAACTCGCCAGTAAATTGATAGTATCCCTTAGCACTATAACAGTTTAAGTGCCGTCAAATGTTCTGAAAGTTAACAAAATCACGTTATGTGATCATCCCAAATTTGCGGGTACGATAAATTGATAAATTGATAAATTGATAAATTGATAAATTGATAAATTGATAAATTGATAAATTGATAAATTGATAAATTGATAAATTGATAAATTGATAAATTGATAAATTGATAAATTGATAAATTGATAAATTGATAAATTGATAAATTGATAAATTGATAAATTGATAAATTGATAAATTGATAAATTGATAAATTGATAAATTGATAAATTGATAAATTGATAAATTGATAAATTGATAAATTGATAAATTGATAAATTGATAAATTGATAAATTGATAATATACTCATGGAGCACTTTAAAGAGAATAAATGTGAAACATCAACTGGAAGGTGTACTTTCTTTGCAAAAAAAAAAAAACTCTTGGAGCACTGTAGCATAAGTATGTAACACTATTGATGTGTTGGTTCAATAATGATATGATAAAATTATTTTATTGTAGTATTTAAAAAATATACATTTATATTTGAAATGAAACATATTAGGGTTCGACTACCTAATACAATAAATAGTGAAGAAAGTATGCTAAAATCATATTACACAGATAATAAAATTAAGGGAGATTATTACTTTCCACACTTCAACAATCTGTAAATATTATTTGCTCCCTACTATTTTTATAATATTCAAAATTCTCTCATTGCATGAAAAAAATAAATAAGTATAGGATAAATGAGTCATTTGATTGATAATTTAACTTGAAAATATAAAATACCAATTTCAACACAAGAAAAGAGTTTTAAAATAATAAAAAATAAGAAAATTTCTTATTATTAATTTTCTATTCACACCAAAATATATATTTCTTATTTTTAATTCTTCAATTAAAAATAAATAAAAGTGTAATATTGTAAAATTATGATGTCAGAGGAATTAGTACTATCAAGGGAGTTATTAACTAATATATATATATATAAAATAGAAAAAACTAATAATATTCTATCAATCGACAATACTGTAATTCACTTATCTGCTTAATGACCATTTTAAAGTACAATTAGTGCTTTTATTTATTTCTTTATTTATTTTGTACACATAATTAAGATTTGCATCCATCTTGATGTAAAATACTGTTGTACACTCGCTAATTTGAATTCTAATCGAACATACCCCATAAATTAAGATACTATCCACAAATATCTCAAAAAATCAATTATTTGAAAATTTTGTTATGAACACTTTTTTTAATTTAAACTTTTTAAACATTGAAAATAGACTTGAATCTAGAAATATATGACTAATATCCAAACTATGTCGTCAAATAATTGATTTAGAAGGTTACGATAGATTTTTAATTATGAATTAATAAAATGTAATGTAACTATCATGAAGCGAAAGAAAATACAATAAATTAAGCATGTTTCATGGTTTGGTCTAGCCCGATCAACCATTCGAACTAGAATCTACGGGCTTGGAATTATATTGGCCTATTTATTAGACGCTTGCATGTATCACATAGGACAGAGTGGGAAGCCACCGCACCCTTCCTAAGTGTACCCACCAAAAATGCCCAATAAGTAATATCTTCTCTAAAGGCATCCATTTTTATTCTATAAAAGTTTAAATAACCCTTACATAATAATTTCTTCTTTAACCCACGAAAAATAAAAAAAAAATACAAATCTCTTTCAACATGCTATCTTCAAAAATAGTCAAAACAATTATCTAATAATCTAATTTTTTTGTGTTATGTCTTGTAAATGAGCTCCCTAACACTTTTTAAATTAAGATATTATTAAATAACAGTAGGTTCACATTCAACCTTTTAAAACATACTAATAATAGTTTTGGTCATCTTAAGAAAATTTATTAAAGATCTATCTCAAATATAAGAGCTGCAAAATCTTCTTCTATCTTCTAGTCAATGGCATTGGGATCATAGATTTTTTTTTCGTGAAATAATAATTAAACAACTCTTGGAAGGAATTTGTTAATGATCTCTCCCTCTTTCATTGCTATATTCTCTCTCTAACTGTTTTGATTTTACTTTAACTTCTCATTTAAATTTAAATAAATATTCTTTCATATCTCATTTGATGTTAGTTTTAATAATTGAAAATCTTTTGTAGTTTTGGCGTACGAACAAATTGCAACTACAATAGGTCTTCTGTTCTTTTTACAATACAATGAGAATAAAAAATGATGGTATTGGAGAGTGTAAACAAATTTAAGGTTAAAAATTGTAAATGTAGAGAAAGTGTTTTATTAGGATATTTGAGGGGTGCTAATAGTTTCACTATATTACATTACAAAACATTACCGCGTGATTTGATGATTGAGTAAATCCTTCCAATTGAATCGTCATTGCTTTTCCTTTAGTTTTTAAGAATCCAAAGAAAATAAAAAATTCTTGAAAATATAAGTAAAAAAGCACTCTCACTTAAAGAAAAAAGAAAAAAAAAGGGAAAAACTAAATAAATAAATAATCTATAATTTTTCTACTCCATTTGCAAAAACATTCAGATAAATTGATAAATTGATAATATACTCATGGAGCACTTTAAAGAGAATAAATGTGAAACATCAACTGGAAGGTGTACTTTCTTTGCAAAAAAAAAAAAACTCTTGGAGCACTGTAGCATAAGTATGTAACACTATTGATGTGTTGGTTCAATAATGATATGATAAAATTATTTTATTGTAGTATTTAAAAAATATACATTTATATTTGAAATGAAACATATTAGGGTTCGACTACCTAATACAATAAATAGTGAAGAAAGTATGCTAAAATCATATTACACAGATAATAAAATTAAGGGAGATTATTACTTTCCACACTTCAACAATCTGTAAATATTATTTGCTCCCTACTATTTTTATAATATTCAAAATTCTCTCATTGCATGAAAAAAATAAATAAGTATAGGATAAATGAGTCATTTGATTGATAATTTAACTTGAAAATATAAAATACCAATTTCAACACAAGAAAAGAGTTTTAAAATAATAAAAAATAAGAAAATTTCTTATTATTAATTTTCTATTCACACCAAAATATATATTTCTTATTTTTAATTCTTCAATTAAAAATAAATAAAAGTGTAATATTGTAAAATTATGATGTCAGAGGAATTAGTACTATCAAGGGAGTTATTAACTAATATATATATATATAAAATAGAAAAAACTAATAATATTCTATCAATCGACAATACTGTAATTCACTTATCTGCTTAATGACCATTTTAAAGTACAATTAGTGCTTTTATTTATTTCTTTATTTATTTTGTACACATAATTAAGATTTGCATCCATCTTGATGTAAAATACTGTTGTACACTCGCTAATTTGAATTCTAATCGAACATACCCCATAAATTAAGATACTATCCACAAATATCTCAAAAAATCAATTATTTGAAAATTTTGTTATGAACACTTTTTTTTAATTTAAACTTTTTAAACATTGAAAATAGACTTGAATCTAGAAATATATGACTAATATCCAAACTATGTCGTCAAATAATTGATTTAGAAGGTTACGATAGATTTTTAATTATGAATTAATAAAATGTAATGTAACTATCATGAAGCGAAAGAAAATACAATAAATTAAGCATGTTTCATGGTTTGGTCTAGCCCGATCAACCATTCGAACTAGAATCTACGGGCTTGGAATTATATTGGCCTATTTATTAGACGCTTGCATGTATCACATAGGACAGAGTGGGAAGCCACCGCACCCTTCCTAAGTGTACCCACCAAAAATGCCCAATAAGTAATATCTTCTCTAAAGGCATCCATTTTTATTCTATAAAAGTTTAAATAACCCTTACATAATAATTTCTTCTTTAACCCACGAAAAATAAAAAAAAATACAAATCTCTTTCAACATGCTATCTTCAAAAATAGTCAAAACAATTATCTAATAATCTAATTTTTTTGTGTTATGTCTTGTAAATGAGCTCCCTAACACTTTTTAAATTAAGATATTATTAAATAACAGTAGGTTCACATTCAACCTTTTAAAACATACTAATAATAGTTTTGGTCATCTTAAGAAAATTTATTAAAGATCTATCTCAAATATAAGAGCTGCAAAATCTTCTTCTATCTTCTAGTCAATGGCATTGGGATCATAGATTTTTTTTTCGTGAAATAATAATTAAACAACTCTTGGAAGGAATTTGTTAATGATCTCTCCCTCTTTCATTGCTATATTCTCTCTCTAACTGTTTTGATTTTACTTTAACTTCTCATTTAAATTTAAATAAATATTCTTTCATATCTCATTTGATGTTAGTTTTAATAATTGAAAATCTTTTGTAGTTTTGGCGTACGAACAAATTGCAACTACAATAGGTCTTCTGTTCTTTTTACAATACAATGAGAATAAAAAATGATGGTATTGGAGAGTGTAAACAAATTTAAGGTTAAAAATTGTAAATGTAGAGAAAGTGTTTTATTAGGATATTTGAGGGGTGCTAATAGTTTCACTATATTACATTACAAAACAGTACCGCGTGATTTGATGATTGAGTAAATCCTTCCAATTGAATCGTCATTGCTTTTCCTTTAGTTTTTAAGAATCCAAAGAAAAATAAAAATTCTTGAAAATATAAGTAAAAAAGCACTCTCACTTAAAGAAAAAAGAAAAAAAAGGGAAAAACTAAATAAATAAATAATCTATAATTTTTCTACTCCATTTGCAAAAACATTCCTTTAATACAATATTTACTTCCAAACCTTATTTTTAATTTTTTAAAACACTTCATAATCCATTCTATAAAAGGAATTAGTTTGTCGATTGTACTTCTTTCTTTACTCCTTTTATGAGCTTTTATATTATTGTGTGCTTGATTATTATCCAAATGCCAATTACACAAACATAAAAAGAAAACAAACAAAAAGTAGTGGACAATAAGTATTACATTTATTTTTATACAACCTATGGGATATTGGTGGATATCCAAAAGCTTCAAATTTATGTAATTCAATTTAAAGAAATGAGAGTAAAAGAATAAAATTATTTTAAGAACGTATGGTCCTATATATACACATATGACACCGGTGCTAGTGATTTTAGATACCCTCGTAATAACTTGTTAATATTTGGATGAATTGCAAAAGAACAACACTCTAGAAATAGAAAAAAATAGAAATGATTGATGTGAAAAATAAAATATTATATGTTCTTATTAATTAAGGTGGCGTTTATTTTGTAACTTAATGACTCAAAGTGACTTAACTTAATTAATTAAGTTAAGTAGAGGTGTTTATTTTTATAATTTAATGAGACTTTTTTGATAATTTTCACTTAATAAAATAAGCTAATTTTTTTGGCTTTTTACTTAATGGAGAAATCTTAATTAAGTCAATTACTTGCTAATGTAAAAAATATCACTGCTTTATAATTTATTTTTCATGTCTATTCTAAAAGTCACCCATAGACATTTACCCCATATAAAAATATCAATGTTTTTTTATTTATTATATTATATACGATAAAATTTGAAATTTATGGTATTTTATATATTAAAATTCTAAAATAATTATGTATTCACTTGAATATAGTTTTACTTATAAATGTTAAAATATTATGGTATTTAATATATTATTTATTTGACATTTAAATTTAATAAGAATACAAATAGAAAAGTACATATTTTCAATTTTTAAGTTGAAAAAAATAAACAACTTAATATTTATTTTTTGAGATTCAGATAAAAAAATAAAGATATTATTCAGATTTAGATATTCAGATCTATTCAGAATTCAGACTAATTTAAGTTTATTCAGATTTCAGACAAAAAAATAAACGCCACCTAAGAGTACTAATGTTAAATATCAATTTTAAAAAGTATTTATAATAATTTATTATGAATACTTTAACTGAAAGACACATACGTAAATTTCTAAACAAAAACACCCGCAATCGGCTAAACGTAATTTAAATAAACAAAATAAAATAAACGCGAGAGAAATGATAAATGAGGTAGTTTTTTTCATTGCAACAATTTTTTTTTCCCCCCTCCTCTCTAGTTTCTAGTTTTCAAATTAAGCAAGCGTGTTTCCAAGCGGATCCCTCTTTTCAAATTTCATTACTAAAATTTTATTTTGAAAATTCGTATACACATCACGTGCAGGATGCAGATCAACGGCCACAATCAAATCATGAAAAGCTTGTTCGCTGCAAATCGAATGTGCAATGTGGGCGCCCGCTATTTAACTTACACGTGTCAAATTATAGCTGTAGGACCACCTAATTCTCTCTACTCTCAACCACTCTTCCAATTCCCCTCTTTCTCTAAACTTCCTTCACCCAGAAAGAAAATACCTCCTTTGCTTCGTATCCATATCTCCCGCTTCGATCCACGAACCTTAGCCCCGGATCCGAACCTCAGTTTTGCTCCTCTGTTCGTTGAAAATTTCGCACTATTTCGATCACTTTATCTCTCTCTCTCTCTGTCTGTCTCTCTCTTTCTTTCTCTCTCTGAGCTTAAAGCAAAGCCAATTTATCTATCTTCAATTGAAACCCTAAAACTTGACAGATTCACAGTTCGGGAGGATCGGTTTCGAGCTTCAGCGGAGGTCTCTCATCGTCACTGTGAGTGCCACAGCTTCTAATTCTTTATCCAGAAACCCTAACTTTCTCTATCTAGGAATTAATTACATTTAGAGACCGAATCTAGGTAGGGGCGGTGATAGATTGTGTTGTTCTCTGTATTGAGTGTGAGATTTATGCCGTCGTTTATTTCTAACCGCGGAGTTTGTGGTGTTTTTCTTTTTTAGCGATCTTTTCTGTTTTCGTTTATTAATGCGATATTTTGAGAGAATTTAGTAGCTTAGACTTTTTTTAATTGTTGAGAAAATGTTGGAAAGTGAAGAAAATAAATTTTTTGAATTTTTGTTCTGTCTGCACATATCCATCAATTCCGTCAATTTCAAGACAATCTACTCAAATGCTTTCATTTCTGTTTCATTTCTGCTTTCAGAAGTTTTGATTTGTGTGATATTGAGAGATAGATGCCTGGATAGGGGAGCATTTGTTGTTTTGCTCTTAGTTTCTAATGTGAGTGTAATAGAAAGTCTCATTTCTACTAGTTGATGCTTCCGTAGAAAAAGGACATAAGTTTGATGTCAACTTTTTTGTCTGTTGCTAATATTGTGATTATCTTCAGTTCGACCAGAATTTATGTCTGATGAGTAATTGATGTTAATCACGGTGCCTTCTTAATGACTCAAAATTCAAACTTAAGTTGTTGCATTGGTGGGAATTTCCATCTTTTTTTGACTCGGTTGCCTCTGCTGCCCTTAATTTCACCTTGCATATGAGAGACACTTATTTAAGTATTTGGTACTTGGCTCATAGAGGGGGCATGCGTGCATTATTTCCACAAGCATGTGTTGGATATCAAACTGAGTTTCCACAGTGCCATTTAAAAAGGAAGTTGAAGCTTGAAATTGACAAGCATTGATTGCAGTTACAACCATATCTACCAAACCAGTGGATCCCATATACTAGTCTCACTCGATGATAGACCAAAAAACCAGATTTTGATTTCAAGACCAGCAGTTAAAGACAAACGTTTAAGTTACCTTTATCATTTCATTATATTCATTTTAATTTTGGAGGAGACTAAAATTATGTTCTTTGGCAAAGAAAATCTGGAACTTATTTGGCAATTGATGTCATTTTATAGTTATTTACATCCTTGATTGATTAAGAATAATTTTGAGTTTCTATACCGGGGAAAATATTGTGGAGTTATGCAGTCTGTGGTCCCTGCAATTCTTGAGCAACCACAAAAGGTCATTTGGTGAAATTCTATATTTTATGAAGAAGATGCTGTGTAGTGTTTCACTGATACATTCTTTGTCTTTGTGTGTTTTAGATCCTTAATCTCTTTACTTTCTGTTGTAAACCAGTAGAATTCCTCTTGTTATGTTTCTCTAGTCCCAAGTGGCCTCAGAAACTAAAATTGAACTTAGACAACCCAAAACAAGCCAGCATGCGATCGTGAGACCTCAAAGTGGGTAGAATATTTGTTTTGAAGAGCGACCTGCAGACCATGCATTTGAGGGTATATTTAACAGTTGAGACTCCTTAATTTTAGGGCCATATCAATGTCTCATCATATGTATATTGCCTGAGCTTGTAAAGTTCAATCTTACCTATGGTTCTTATCGTTGCCTCTGTAATCAGGGGATTTATCACATGACCTAGATGCTGAACACAGGCAAAGTCTTTTGATTCCATATTTTTTCATAATATAAGTTTAATTGTAGGTTGGAACAGTACATCCAAGATGATCTTTTTGTGTGGTATAATGGTGGTTTCTTGGAACAGCACATCCAAGAAGATAAGCTTTTGGGATGGGGGACTCTGTTGGGGCAGGGGCTATTTCTGCTATGAATTTCTTTTCTGTCCGAATTTCACATTGCTTTCAACAGAGATTTGATGCAGGTTCCAATATTAGATTCTGAATTCGGTGTTTAATGGCCTCTTCTCTTTTGGGTTGCAACACTTGAAATAAATAGTTTCAATATACCTGACATTTCTTGCTTCTTAATGAGGTATTTCATGATTCAAGGGAGATGGGAGGTTCAGCTCTGTGCGTTGAAGCAAAAGCACTGATGTTATTTATGCTGATGTTCTTGAGAATCATAGAAAGGAAAAATTTCTTAGAATGGGAATTTTTAGGTGAACAGTTTTGTTCGAGTATTGCCAAATCAGAGAAGAAATAAAGTTTTAAATGTTGCTACATGATCCACTGCCTCCCCTTAACAACAACTGTTGTGATTGAGTAACTGTTCCTAGGTATAAAAGCTTCCTAAACTCATCGTGGTCATCAAAATGGACAAAACATGTGTCATGAACCACTCCCCATTCTTTTTCACTGACTCTTAATCCACTTTACTCAAATTTGGTTGTAAACAATTGAAGGGGTCTGGCATAGGCGTGGGGTATCGATCCATAATATATTGATATTCATATTTTATATACTCTTCAACAATATGATTGGTATCCGAGAATAATGTTGCATATTCAAGAAATATCAAGCTTTGGCTCTTTGCAATTGAGAAATTGAAGAATTTCTGTAGATGCTTGGGATGAGGAGTTTTTTGTCTTATTTAAAGTTGTCAGTTTCTTGGAAGTCTTTTCGTTCTTCTTTACTCTATAATAACTGGGATGATGCTGTTTTGGCTGGAGTTTGCTGTTATTCATTCTGTTTTGTCTAACTTGTGTTGCTGTGGGTATTGGAGGTGCAATAATGGTTCATTTTCCTCCTTTTTTTTTTTAATTCAAAGCATCTGTCTTCTGCTTGTTTTTTGGAAAGAAAGTATTGGGAATTGATCCTGATGTGGGATAGAGTTCTTTCTTTAATCATCAGTGGTAGTTAGGGTATGACTCTTTGTGTATAACTGCTTTAGTTGATGTACTATCCCACTCGTTCGTTGCTAATGTATAATGAACATTGTATTAGTTTTCCTCAGGTTAACTTTCTAAGTGCAACCCTGGCAGTTGGAGAGACAATTAAATGTACGGCAAGGAGGTGTGATTCTAAACATTCTTTAATTTGGGGAAAAAGTCTATAATAATAATAATTATTATTATTTTTAGTGTTCGTCTGCAAGTGGAGATTTGATCTTTCTTAAAAATTTTTAGGCAGTCTTTTTCTTTTCACAACATTTTAGCTGCTGCTGAAAATTTGTGAGGTGGATCATCTATGCCTGGCAACGAAGTAGGAGACAGGATCCACAATTTTTTTGGCCAAGATAACTTGAACCAAGGCCAGCATCAGCCACAGGTTGTAGACGGGACTTGGTCTGGGTTAAATAACAATCTGTGGGTTGGTAGCCAGAGACAGATTGGTGTGCCTCTTATTTCTTCCAATTTGAAGAGTTACAGTGTGCAGCCATCAGGTATTAATCATGCCCATCTTGATTATTTGGTTTCAAGTGCCTCGTATAGTTTCCTGAAGGATATCTTCTTACAGCTGATTATTCTTATCCCTCCTAATCTTTTTGGTATTAGACTTTAGATTACTTGACTTTTAAGTGGACATTTGTGATATGGTTTCAAGTTACTCTCTTATTAAATGTAGTTTCCTCTTTTCTGACACTAGCTGATTCTGAGCGAGGACATGGTGGTCAGTCTTCAAGCGTGCAGCATGGATTAAACTTAACTCAGTCAGCTTTGAAGTCAGAGCTTGTTAGAGGCCAGTCTCATAACCAACCTACTTTGAATGGCTATATGCATGGACATCAGGCGTTACAGACGAGGCAGAATGAGTCAAACTTTTTGGGAATGGATTCAGAATATAATCGGCATAATTTGACATCAAGAGGCTTGCAAGTTCTTGACTCGCAGTTAGGAAATGGTCCTGAACTTAACAAGAAAAATTCAATGGGGTTGGAATCTGCTGAATCTCCTGTTAATTATGATTTTTTTGGGGGTCAGCAGCAAATGAGCAGTCAACATTCTAGCATGCTGCAATCACTGCCAAGGCATCAGTCAGGTATTAGTGACATGCAGCTACTGCATCAACAAGTCATGTTCAAGAAACTACAAGAACTTCAGAGGCAGCAACAGTTACACAATCCACAATTTCAGCAACAAGAAGCAAGGCAACTGAGTTCCATAAATCAAGTTTCTTCTGTAGCAAAACAAACAGTTGTCAGTCATGCACCTAGTGTTTTCAATGGCATACCCATGCAAGATGCATCTAACTATTCATGGCAGCCTGAGCTAATGGCAGCCAATACAAATTGGCAGCAGCATGGTGCCTCTCCTGTTATGCAAGGCTCCTCTAGTGGACTTATGCTTCCACCTGATCAAGGCCAGGTGCGGGTGATGGGTTTTGTCCCACAACAAGATCAATCTCTTTATGGTGTCCCTGTCTCTAGCACAAGGATTAATCCAAGTCAGTATTCTCCTATCCAAATGGATAAGTCTACAATGCAGCAGATACCTGCCAGCAGTAATTCCTTTCCAGGTAATCAGTACCCTGCATTTCCAGATCAAGTTGGCACGCAGGATGAAACCATGGCTTCTAGGCAGGGCTATCAAGGGAAAAACATGTTTGTGTCTGCTGCGGGAAGCAGTGGACTTAATTTGGAAAATTTGCAGCAAATGAATACCCAGCAAAGAAGCACATCCATGCAAGAATTTCATGAGAGGCAAGGGTTAGTTGGTCCATCAGAAACATCACAGGAAAAAACTGTGCTGCAGGTTGCACCTTCGCAAAATGCAGCTACCTTAGATCCAGAAGAAGAGAAGATTTTGTTTGGCTCAGATGACAATTTGTGGGATGCCTTTGGCAGGAGTACCATGGGGTCAGGATGCTCTAATATGTTGGATAGTACAGAGTTTTTGGGTGCAGTTCCTTCTCTGCAAAGTGGGAGTTGGAGTGCTCTTATGCAATCTGCTGTAGCAGAAACTTCTAGTGGTAATGTGGGGCTACAGGAAGGATGGAGTGGTTTGGGTGTCCGGAGTAGTGAGCCTCTGCAGCCCTCCTCGTATGTTAATGATGGCAGCAAACAGTTTTCTGCTTGGGCTGATAGCAATTTGCAGACTATGTCTACAGTGAACTCAAGACCTTTCCCTTCATCTGGTGAGACTGATGCAAGTGCTACTTATCCTAGCGTTTTGGGTGTTCAGCGGTCAGGATTCAAGCCTTTTCAAGAACAAAGTGAGAAGCTGCAGAATGATTCTTCTCAGAGGTTTGTTCAGCAGTTCTCTGGAGACGGAAGCAAATGGTTTGATCGCAGCCCTGTACAAAAACCAGTAACTGAAGGAAGTCATTTTAATGGCAATGTTGCCCGTTCCTCAGATGCAGAACTACATGCGAAGGGCCATTCGGCTCCTTGGAACCTTCTAGAGAACATGTCCTCTACCAGTGGCCAACCATACAATAGACTAAATGGTTGGAACTTTATTGAGTCTGTATCAGCTGGTGGTGGTTCAACTTTGAAAGATCAGAGTAATGAAAGCTTATTGCAGCATAATCAGAATACTGAACTTAAAAGTTCTGTGCGAATGGGTCAGAGTGCTGGTATTATTATGACTGATTCTGTTTCTAGTGCAACTGAGCATGCTAATTCTGCCATGCAGCACCAGCAGGTCAATCGGGAAGATTCTAATTTGAATAATGAAATTGCAATGTCAGATTCTAGTACTATGAGGGCCAATCAGAAAATCAGCCAACAATTTCCAAATAGTCATAGTCTAAATTTCTGGAAAAATGTTGATTCTTCCGTGAATCCTAGAGGTAGTGAAGTTCAAGGAAAATATCAGCAACATCTGGATAAGAGTCCACAAACTATAGAATCATCAGGACATGATGGCCCTGATAACATGGGAGTTGAACGAGAGTTGGAGAATTCCAATACTAGAGAAAAATCAAGTGACAGTTTTCATTCTAACATATCCCAACGTACAAGTACAGGTTTCAAAGAAAATACTTGGTTAGATGGAAGTGATTCACGTACTTTGCCTGGTGGAAGGCAAAAGCCATCCGGTCATTTTGGTCGAAAACCTTCTGGGACTCGCAAATTTCAGTATCATCCTATGGGTGATGTTGATATAGATACAGAATCTTCTTCTGGAATGAAAAATGCTACACATTCTCAGGCCATGACCCAACAAGCTTCTCGAGGATTGACAGGTCATGACCAAGCATATTTTGGGCAGTCAAAATATTTCAGTCACAGTGGGAAAAATTCTATGGACAATGCGAAGGTGATTGAATGATGTACTTCTGCATCTGCATGCATGCATGGACATACAAAAGAAATCTTCTGTGCAAATGTGCACAATTTTTTAAGATCAAGACCAGTCAAGAGTTGCTAAAGATATTGTGGATTCCAATTCATTAATTATCCAATGCTTTGTACATAGAAGTTGTACCAAATTTTTGTCTTATACTGACTCTTGCTTTAACAAAATGCGGACATTCACAGGAGAGAATGACTCTGCGTGTGTGTGTGTGTCTATATATACATACGTATTATACATATATATATATAACAAAATGAGACTTAATTTTCTTTTAATTTATATCTACAGGGCCGTCTTCAAGGAGATATGAAATGCATGGATGAGGGGCCCTCAAGAAGCATGCATCCTGGTTATGCACCGCTTGCATCTGCTTCCGTCGACAAATCTGTTGGAAACTATGCCCCCAACAGAACTGCTCCATCGAGGTAATTGAATATTTGTTATTTTCTGCATGTTCTCATTTTAGCTTGTCAATTTTTTTTCTTGTGTCATTTTTTTTATAGTTATTTTCAGCAAAACATTGTTTACTCAAGATTAGTATCTGGGATTATAAGAAATTGTTCTGATATTTTATAGTTCCCAATAGCTGACAGACTTAGTTTGTTTGGTTTCCTGACTTGGGTTCGGAAATATTTCTATTCAGAATTTATTACTGAGTTATCAAATTATGATTTGGACGATTGGAGTGTGATTTTGTGAATGTTATAACTTGATTTCAGTCAAAATATGCTTGACCTTCTGCATAAGGTGGATCAGTCAAAGGAACACAGCCATGCAACAAACTTCAGCTCTACTGATCGCAATCAATCTCAGATACCTGAAGCGGAAATCTCTGATGGGTCTGTTGATCATCTTCAGCAAAATCAGTCTTCTGCCTCACAAGGTTTTGGTTTGCAACTGGGCCCCCCATCCCAAAGGTTGTCCATTGCAGACAATGCTATATCTTCACAGAGTTCCGCTCAGGCTTCTCTAAGTTCGACACGTGTCAGTTCCGATATGGGAAGAAGGGGCCATTCTTGGTTAGCTTCCACTGCCTCTGTTCAATCCTTGCATACTTCCCATGAAACATACCAAGGTGACTCCAGGAATCATATTTCTAGTGCCTCTGGACAAATTAGCAACAATGCTTCACAGTATAATATCCAGGGGAATTTTTCTGCGGGTTTTCAATATCCTAGAAGTCATCATCAGAACCAGCAAATCAGTGGTAGTGGTGGTCAAGTAGCGCCAAGCCAGCCTGTCAAACAGATAGGGGATTCTTCTGAGAGAACTCAAACTAGTCAAGCAGCTCAGGCATCAGTGCCCGACATGTCAAAAGGCACTTCCCGTGGTGAATTTACTTCTGCTACTGAAACATCCCAGCTAAGTAGTAACATCCAAAACCATGGAGGGTCAGCACAACAGTTTCCTGTTTTGGAGGCTATGCCAGTTCCTCAGCTGTCTGTTATGCCTGGCATGTCTCAGCAGGGTGCTTTTTCAAAAATGTCTCATAATGCGTGGGCCAGTGTTTCAAACCAACAAAGTTCATCAGTTTCAAAGGCTCCTCCCAATTTGTTTAAGACCCATCTTCAACCTGTTAATAATTTAGAAAGAACTCTTTCTCGCCCAGAGAAGCAAGATGATCAAATTGCCCAAAAAGGAGATAATGGCCGATCTGGCTTTGCAGCATATTCTGCAAAGCCACAAGGCTTTGCTCAGGAAGACCATTCAGCAAAAGAGCAGCAAGTACTGTCGGAGAATGATGTGGGCGAGAAGTTAATGAATGCTTCACAGTTGCAAGGGAAAGAATCTGCTGCAAATTCTATTGCTGACTCTACTCTTTCAAATTCTACTACTATCCAAAGAGATATTGAGGCATTTGGTCGTTCTTTAAAGCCAAACAACTTGCGGCATCAAAATTACTCCTTGCTGCACCAAATGCAGGCAATGAAAAGTACTGAGACTGATCCAGATAATAGGAGCGTGAAGAGATTCAAGGGTCCAGACTCTGGTATTGATGGTTCTCAGGTATCTCCTGTTGGGGAACAACAATTGTCGACAAATCATACCCCACTTCCACCTGGAGACTCTAAGATGCTAAGCTTTTCATCAAAGCCAGGCGATAATCCTGGGACAAATTCATCTTCCCGTGATATGCTTACAGTTTGTCATAATGATTCTCAAAGCTCTACTGATGGTAATAGTGCAGTTGCTGTTAGAGGTGAGAATTCTCAGATCAGTCCCCAGATGGCTCCATCCTGGTTTGATCAGTATGGAACATTTAAAAATGGGCAGATGTTATCTGTCTATGATGCACGGAAAATCACTGCTGTGAAGACTATGGAACAGCCTTTCATTGTTGGAAAGCCTTCTGATAGTTTAGATGTTGGCCATCCACCACAAGCCAATTCTGTTGCTGATGCTAGGCAGCTTGGCAATATTCAGCAAACTTCAATTCCCATGTCAGTGAGAAATGACTATCCTTCTTCCTCTCAGTTTTTTCCTTCTGTTACCTCTGATCAAAGTTTGGTTCATGTGAGACCAAAGAAGCGTAAAAGTGCAACTTCCGATCTTCTACCTTGGCATAGAGAAGTGACGCAGGGTCTTGCAAGGCTTCAGAATATCAGGTGATTGTCATATATAGCCCAATAGATCAAGTGTTTTTAATTCTTATGCTCTTTAATGATCAAAAACATACTTTTTTTTTGTCTTTTATATTAGGTTATTAACAAAGATAATTGTGTTTTATATTTTATTTTGTTTTCTCTTTTCCTGAATATAATTGTGTTTTATATTTTATTTTGTTTTCTCTTTTCCTGAATTGAATATTTGAAATTCTGTTATTTGCAGCATGGCAGAAGCCGAATGGGCCAGAGCGGCAAATAGATTGTTGGAGAAGGTCTGCTTTTACTATTCCTGTGTTCTCTTGTGTGTGTCTGTCAAAACAAAAGAGGGTTGGGGGGGAGGGGGACTGGTGACGGGTCGTCCACCTCTTGTCAAGCATTATTTCTTTGTCATTAAATCTGTGATAGTAGTATTCTCATGGGTTCTTTCTGATAATAGGTGGGAGATGAAACTGAATTGACTGAAGATGGGCCACCAGTGCTTAGATCGAAAAGAAGGCTTATTTTGACTACGCAGCTTATGCAGCAACTGCTTCACCCTCCTCATGCAAAAGTTCTCTCTTCAGATGCTAGTTCACATTATGAGAGTGTGACCTACTTTGTTGCCAGATCAGCATTAGGAGATGCTTGCAGTACTATATCTTGCTCCAAAAGCGATGCTTCTGTGCATGATAATGGAAACCCGTAAGAATTTCTCTGACATTGTTCAAGCACGCTTCTGCTATATTATTGAGGTTTTGTAGTTGATTAGGGAAGGATAATAACTTGTGGAAATAAATAACATGATTTGTGAAATACATTTTTCAGCCTTTCTGAGAAGCTTAAAACCTCTGAGAGAATCGGTGATCAGTACATCTTGAAAGCCATGGAAGACTTCGCTGATAGAGCAAAGAAGCTGGAAGAATGTATTTCAAGGTAATCTGTCTTCCAATTTTTATATCCCCTTTATTATTGCCTTTTTGTCACTGTTTGCAAGCCTAAGCTCTCAAATGAAGTTTTCACGTTCTTTGAGTCAAATCTAACCTGCTTCAGTGTGTTAATGATTCTTTAGTTCAATTTTCTGTACAAGGTCTTTTCTTCTCACACAGTCATTGAATAACATTGTTGCTATTACTGGGGATATTAAGTCATTAAATCTATTTGTTTAAACGTAATAACGTGATTTCAGTTGCTGGGTCATCTGTGGTAGTTTTAGATGGAGGAAGAAGTGAATTGTTGGACAGAGAATCAATGCCAGATTTTAGTGCCTTTAGTATTTTTCTTGCTTAATATTGGGATTTCCATGGAGAGAAAAATGGTTTTAACGTTTTAGTTCTCTTTTGTGGCTGCATGGTGTTCCTACTGGCATTATACTATGAACATTTCCTCAGCTTCACATTTATTGTACATAAAGTATTTCTCTTTCTCACGCTTTTGTTCTGCTTTCTGATTATGCAGACTGGACAAGAGAGCCTCAATCTTAGACTTGAGAGTGGAATGTCAAGATCTAGAGAAGTTTTCTGTCATCAATCGTTTTGCCAAATTCCATGGCCGGGCCCAAGCTGAGGGGGCTGAGGCCTCGTCGTCTACTGATGCAAATGCTCAGAAATTCTTCCCCCAGAGATATGTTACTGCACTACCTATTCCTAGGAATCTCCCTGACAGGGTACAATGTCTTTCACTTTGATAATTAATTAATTGATTTTTCCTTCTTTCTTCATCAATTGTCTCCACATCCCTCACGCTTCTCTTGTCTATCTCTTCCAACTTAAAAACTTGGCACTTGCTCATAACTGAACCACACAAATGGAATGTAGTAGCAGAACGTCTCCATATAAGCAGTGGAGACTTAGATTTTCGTTTAGGCCATTGATATCAATTCTTGAAGGTATAAATTGGTCTTTGGATTCTTCTTTGGAAGTCTGTAGAGAAACTAGGTGCCCCATGTTTTTCAGTAAATGGGGAGAGCTGAAGCATTTTTTCAAAGGTGTTCGCACATAGCTAAGGCCCGGGTAAATCATGTGTACTCATTGTTGAGGTTCAGATCATGGGGTTCTATTCATGGATCATGAGATTTTACCTTTCTTCCTTTTCTCATGGGATCTATCGGGATGGGAGCGAAGGTGGGGCAATGATGGCCCTAAATCTTGAATTGCCAATTTTATTCCAAGAATTAGGCTAGTTAATTATTCTTTTTATGCTTTTATTATTTTGCATCTCTTGTCTGAACTCTTACAAATTTGTAACATCGTTGGTCGGAATTTTAGCATAAATGGACCAATATCAAACAACCAAATTCAATGAATAGTTCAGAAAAATTTTTGTTTCCAGTTTTGGGAAAAAACAGCTTTATTGTGTTCTATTTTGAATTTTCTTTAGCATTCCCAAGTCATTGACTATCTTTCTCTTGTAGTATCTTAATAAAATTGAGATGAGTGCACATTCTTTTGATACTAGAAATGCACACAAAGTAACAAATAAAAAGTTAACCTCATTATTATAAATCAAGTTATTCAATATTTCGAACAAATCCTGAAATGCATTGTTTGTCTTCACATGCAATCCATCATAGAAGGCTAACTGGCTAAGGTGTTGTGGCTATCTTTGTCAGTCTATAATAGATTGAGTTATATGGTCTTTGGACACCTCATTAATTGCTTTCATGTGTAATTCGTCATAGAAGACTAACTTGCAGTGAATGTTATTTAATATTGCATAGTTAGTAAAACCAAATAGCTTAAGGGCTATTGGCATAGGCATCCTTGAAAATTGTGAGGTATATCAATCCAGGCTAGCAAGGGAAGGGAGTCTTTCGCTCCACCATCAGATAAACAAAGTGGTATGCTTGGGCTGGCTATTCTAAAATCTGGGGCAAATCGGAAGTACTGGAACTTTGCTTAGCTTAATTCTAATGCACTTGAGATATGAATGGCGGACGAAACTTGGTGACATCTATAATTGTTTTATTTTCATAATTGTGTTCTGTTTACTTGCTAATTGTTTCTATTAAGTGGCTAGAGTACATCTAGTGGGTAATTTCTATATGTTTCCTGGTTTTAAATCTTAAATTCTGGTCTCAGCAGTCATATCTTGATTTTCCATATGACTATATCTGGTCCGGAATCTTTTTTGTCTCTCTTTTAAATGCTAGAAATTAGTTTGGTCTGTCGAGGATGCAACTATTTTACTGGGTTAGAGCAATTTGTTTATTACAGATTCTGGTGGTTTACCTTAAGTTTGGTACTGTGTTTCATGCCCTTGGTTTTTCTAGTATCTGAGATATAAGTGGGTGGATATATGAGTTAGTGTATAGGTCTGATAGTGGCAGTCTTGGTTCTAGTGTCAATAATTATTATTTCTGCTATGAGCTAAGTTTTATCAAATAATTCGTTTCATTGTTGAACTCTGTTTTGCCAAATTATGTATGGCAATTTAATACTGCAGAACCTTGAGGTGTAAATTTAGAGTTTAAAAACTGGATATAGTGCTAATGATAAATTTCTGCAAGTGGGTTCTAGTCCTCTGCTGTTATAAGTATTGGAAGAAAACTATTGATTATCAGAGAGCTTTTTGACAATACATTCTGCTTTACTTTTTTTTTTTTTGGTCATCTGTTACCATTATTACTGCTATTTTACTAATTACAGATTATGGAGTCCATACCAGTTTAGCCTTTTTCCAATAAATAGTTTATACTTTTTTTTTCCAATTTTATGTGTCAATCACTTTAAAAAATAAAAAATAAAATCAGTGGGCCAAGCATTTTTTTAAGTTTTTTTTTTTGCCCTTTAGTTTTGCATCATTTTTTTTAAAAACTTAGAAGTCAAATTAAGACTTCATTGTGAGCTGAATTTCAAAACCTCTTGTACAAATTGGCATTGGTTATTTACACGAGAAAGGACCTTTTGTAGTAGTTCGTTAAATTTGTATTCCACCCTCACTTGGTCTCAGTTTTAAAAAAGGAATCGGTTGAATTCCTTAAATTGTACATTCTAAACACTACTATAAACGGATTTAATTTACAATTTCAGCTTATTTTGAGGCATCTTTTCACTTCAGTTCTGTTTACGAGTCCCATGCTATTGTCCATCAAAACCAAACAGCCATATTTAGTGTCTGCTTTAATTGGAAAAATTTTAATCAGATGTACGTATGGTTTATTTATTTGTTGATAGGTTAAGTTGCTACGTCTCCTGCTTGCTTTTGTAGGCTATGTTGGCCATTTTATTTTTGTTCTTCTTATGAATGCATAACATGTATGTGTTTTTGCCTGTTATTATGTTTAATCACACAAGGAATATTAAATTTAATCTTATTAAATTGAGGGCGAAGGTAAGCTGCAGCATTTTGCTGTTTATTTTCTTTGATCCTCATGAACGCCATTTTCGCCATTTTTGAGTTGAGTCCAGCCAACAGTCCACCTTTACAGCATTTTTTGTTGGCTTTTGAAGTGAAAGTTCGCGTATGTTTCCCCCTTTTTTATCTGAAATTTTCTAAAAAGTGCAGCGGGAGCTTTCTGTAAGTGAAAACGAAAGAATAGAGAAAAGAGAGAAATACAATAGCCAACCAAAGAATGTATGCGCCCCATTGCTCACTCTTTATTTATTTTTATTTTTTTGTTTCTTTTATTACTTAAGCAAAAGACGAAACCAACTTTTAATACTGAGGATTTTACTTCACCAGAATTATTACTGTGCTTGGCAATTCTTTGGTGGATCTCCGTGTAATTTACAACCCTCTCACATGAATAGTATATGGGCTTAAATCATTCATTATTCATGTGAGAGAGTTGTAAGTTACATGTATCTAACTTAGCATTAGCCTTCTTTGGTAGGAGTAATTTTTTATATAATTTGCCACAATTACCTTGTGGTTACAATTAAGTGTGGGCATGGACTGGATTGAATAGAGTTCGTGAAAACTAAATCCAATCTACTATTGAACTGATTGAAATAAAGTTAACTCAATTCGACTATATAAACTTATTCAATTTAATCGTATCCAATTCTTAAATCATCATGTTGGGTTGATTGGGTTGAAAGTCAAAGTAAAATTAACAAATAAATAAATGTAAAACTTAAAATAAATTTGTTAACATCAAAATATTACTCACTAATTAATGTTCAATAAAAAAAAATAAAAAATCAACCATCTTAAATTTTTAAAAAAAATTCAGCAATGATCTTTTAGAAAGAATGAATAAAAGAATTACCTAACTTCGATTGAGAATTGAAATTTAATAGTGTGATTTTTGTTTTGAACTTAGAGTCTATAATAGTAAATGTGAGAATGAAATAAGTTCTTTTACAAAAGAAGAAAAAGAAGTTAAAAATTAGGTTAGTTGTTTAGGTTTTTAAGGTTTCGCAATTAAGGATTAACATAGTATTATTATTATTATTATTTACGTGTGTTGGATTGGATAAAATATGTTTATCATTATTAATCTAACTCAACCTAATTATTAATTGAATTCAAAAAAATTGATTATAATAACCCACTTAGTGGGTTAAAATTAAAATGGATTGGGTCGGGTCTATTGAATTAGATTGAGTTTGTCCATTTACTAACCTATCATAACTGTAGGTGATACGTAAGTAGTTGTAAATTGATAAACAATGAAGTATTTTATTTTTTGTTATAAAGATCTATAATGAAATGTTTATTAGGATTTCATATTGGCAAATAGAGAACGTAAAATAATTGGTAAATTTGGCAAAAAAGGCAGATTTTTTTTTGCTTTCACTCATGTTTTGCATTAAATATTAATATAATGTGACTTGTGTTGACAAACCGATGGTATGCTTTTCGCGCTAACAAATTCCAAATAGCAAATAAGATTGCAAACATCCGTAAAGGGCAAAACGATGATTAGGTTAACAAAAATTTGTCAACTAGTAAGCCGAATTGTCTAAGGATATCAAGCAGTTCACAAGTTATCGAGGCTAACGTTGGCGCAATTTCGGTTTAAACAGTTAATGTTCAAGAAAAGGTATTGAAGATGTATTATGTCTCGGCCATTAAGTTTATCCTATCCCAACCCAATCCAAGTTTTACCATATGTGAAAAATGGTAATTATATGGCAAAAAAAAAAAAATCAGTGCAAGATAAGAATTTTTCTTGTCTTTTGTGCCCTTTTGTACCAAATTTTATACCATTTTCAATACATACGGGATATGTTTGGCGTGTAGCATGACATAATATTAGTTCGTGGGCCCAACATCAATTAACCAAATCTCACGTTTGGCAATTGATTGAAACGCATTAACCTCGGCCCTTTGGGGGTGCGTTAATGCGTCAACTGTCACATTGTTTTTTCTTTTTTCTTTTTAATAATATTAAAAAAGAAACATAACTATTTAATTTAATAATTTATTATATAATGTTATTTTTTTACATTTCAATTATTAATATAAATTAACAAATTATTATTTAATATTATATTATATTATTTTACTTTTTATTATATTAAAAATATAACTGAATAATGCATTGTTTAACTATATTATAATAATTAATAAATAAATTGATTAATAAGTTAATATAACTAATAATAAATACTTAATAATATACAAAAACAAAAATATAACATAATATTACATTATTTATTTATATTATAGTAATTAGTATATAAAAATTGATTATTATTTAACAATTTAACATAACTAATAATAAATACCTAAATAATAATTTAATACAACTAATAGTAATATAAATATGAATAAATTTAAATAATATAAATAATAATATAAAATATTGTTACTTTAGAATTTTTATTTGAATTATTTAGTATAATTCATTTTTGTTAGTGAATATGTTACAATTGTTATATCATTGTATTATTTTGTGATTATCTGTAGTATGTGTAAACTTACTTTCGAATTGATATTATAAGTTTTAACTATTTATTTATTTTATTATATTATTTAGAGATTATCTGACTAAATTATTTGTTTCAATTTTTATTTCATAGGTTATATATTTAGAAAATATTGAAAAATAAATGTTAGGATTCCAAATATTGAAAACTATAAGTTTCAATTTTTATAAAGAATTATGGCAATTTTTAACGAATAATGATACAGCTACAAATTCTTGTACAAACTTATATTGTACAAACTAATGTAACATAATAAAATTAGTTGAATTAAATATCTCTTGACTCATATGATTTATTTTTGTTATTTTGTATTTTCATTCAACCAATGAATTAATGCCACATCAATTTGTACAAGATAAATTTATACAAGAATTTGAGCTTTGTCATCACTCATTTTTAACATTTATATTTAAAAAAAGTTAAATTTCTAAAATCAAAGACTTCAATATTTAGTATTTTTCTAAATACTAATAAATATTATTTTTTTAAATATATATTAAAATTAATCACAAAAAAATTAATACAGCACAATATAACATCAAACATTGTACATTATAATGCAATACAATATGTGACACGCACCCATAGAAATTTCACAAAATACAATACAATGTGTCATATGAACCTATAGAAATTTCGCATCCCCGACTGTAATTGACACAATTGTCTCCATCACGTCTTCCACAAACCTTTCAGAAATTCTCGTTGCATGTAGCCTTGTAGTGTTTGTCTCCAGTATCCCCACTGATAAGGGCTATGCATATAGAAAAGTGAAGCTATAACAATAACCATTTGCATTAAAGATGACGGGATTTTTTCAGTCGATAGTTCTTACTTTCTTGGGGTTGGGTAACTTGTGGGAGCCGGAGTTTTACATTCGGCGCAAGACCATTGATGTAGATAAGATGTCTTTGACAATATAATAACTAAAACTTTTTGACCTTCTTGAGAAATCTCTTGGGGATAAGATAATTCATTCCACTGGAAAGATGCTCATGAAATGTTTACATGCATTTCCTCTCCAATTGTAGTGAATATTTCATTGACCCTGTAAAACCGAAACAACGGACTATCAGGACGACTGTAGCTATTGAATACTTAAAAAGTGTTGCATCAAAGAGATAAAGATTAACTTCATTACCATTTTGCATTCTGTTTAAGTTAAATAAATTTGGTTCTACTATTTTCAATTTCACATTTGAAGAAACGGCTGGTACTACCCTAAATTTTGATAATTGATATTTCGATGTAAGTGGTATATTCTAAAATAGAAACACAATTAACTGGAGCTCGTCCGCTTTATAGTTCCCACATTACCTATGAGTATCCACATTCACCTCCGCAAGCCAAGTTGTTAGATAAACCTGTGATATAAAAGTCAAAGAATCCAGGAAAGCCTCGTAAAAGAAAAAATATTAGCATGATAAGTCATTATACACAAGCAAGGAATGTTTGAACCTAAATTACTACAATCTACTAATGTAGAATTGACACATCAAACTTTTTTCTTTGATGATTCATTTCTTCAATCTCCAGTGTTACAGATAGATAGGAGGCTTTGTGAAGGCAGATTTTACTTCAAACTTTTTTTATGCTTTGCAGGACATAAAGATCTTATAGTTGTAAAGAGAATAAGATTAGGGACACAAGAATAAGAAAGAAACTCCTAAACCCTTAAGAGAACAAGAGCTATATCAAACTAATACTTCCTCCGCTATAATTCCGAGCCCATATACAAGCAAGTCAAATCCATTTTGAAGATAAATGTAAAAACATTCCAGTTTAAAAAGCACTGGAGTTGGTTTATATGATAAATCAGTAAATCTTGATTATATGGGCTTCTATCTCCCTGGAGTTTAAAGATTTATCTTTCTTCTTTATTTTGATTAATTGGGAAGCAGCTATGGTGCAATCATTAGCTAGAATTTTTAATCTTATAGGATTTGTAGTTCTTGCGCTTGGGAATTTTTGTCTTTCGTCTTTGTGGACTTCTTGCCCCTTCTCCATGTACATTTCCTACATCTAATTTTCTTATTTTGCTCTGAGCCCCAAAAAAAAAATAAATTAAATAAATTAAATTTAAATAAAAAAGAGCAACTCTTGATAATATATGAAATTGAACCCAGTACCTGCAGGATCTCCTGGTTGGGCTGATGATTGTGTTGTATAGGTAGAGCATGCATAGCAGAATTACAATCCTTCAGCCTTGGGGTAACTAGTTGATGATTTTCTTTAGAATACAAGTTGCACATACTCAAATCATCAAATTCACCTGGATAAAGCTCATCTGACCAGCAAAACTCATTCACTTGTGGAGTTTCACAACTAATGGACAACAACTCTATGACAAGCAACCGCTGCACAAGCCAAGTAAAACCACGAAGTTAAGAAGTGAAACTATAGACAAAGAAAACGATATATAGCATGTAGAAATTTTAAAACTTTCATGGCGAAAAGAACAACAAAACAGGAAAAGTGATTTACCTTCAAATTCAGTTCTAATTCAAACATCTGAACAAGCTCTTCAGCTAATTTCTCTGAGATCATTCAGAGATCACAATCAATATCTAAAATCATATAAAACTTAGGCGGATATGATCTTACATAAACTCTCAGCATGAGTTAATCAAGTAAACTCCATTAATCAAGTAAACTCCATTTCTAGTGCTAAAGGCTATTTATCAGTAAATACACTGAATTAAATAAACCTAACTAATAAACAGTTCGTCATTATCTAATGGATTTTTCCGTTTTAATACTCCATCCGAGAGTTATCAGTAGTTATCAGATCTGTTCCTATTTAACGGAACACTATTGGATCAAATGGACTGGTTCCACCAAAGCTTAAATCCATGAATATTTTTTATTTTTAGAATAGTTTTCCCCATAAACAATTTAGGAATCAAAGTTTTAAGAGCCCTTTATAAGATCATTAAATGAATTGATGCTTTCAAACTCCATGGATGTTAGGTGGAGCATATGGGATGGGAAGATAGACAAATACCAAATGCAGCAATTGGAGAAAACGAAAAGACTGGCATTCCACCACCATCACCAGTGTCATTTACATCCTCAGAATAACTAGAAAATTGGACAAGGGGACTATTGCTAGGTCCTTTGAGAAAACATCGCATGGATCTGCTAGTGTTTACCATGTAATTTACAGCAGCCACCTGTGAAAGAACAAACAGAATCTTTAAAGCTTCTGCCAAATGTTAAAGAATAAAAATTATCAATGCAAGAAATTTTAGAAAAGTTCATATGGTTGTTTATTGAGCCCCGAGGAGTCCCAAATGAGCCCATTCTTAGATCCATATTACCACCATATGTTTAAAAAGGTAAGCACTATGTAGCATTTTTTTTTTTTTGACACTAAGCACTATGTGGCTTAGACATACGTGAAGTATGGATTTCTCAATCAGGGGCTCAATATATATGTGCCACTTATGAACTATTTACCCAGCTTTGCAATGGAAGATGTGTTTGGCATTATAATGAATGTCAAGATACAAGTTAAGAATACATACCATATCCTTGTAAGCTGATAACAGTTTACTCCGATGATGCTCCTGGAACAAGATTATATTAGTACTTTCATGTACACGCAAGAAGATTGTAAAATTAGAGATTTGAATTATTAAAACAATACGGAGGAGCAAATTATTCTACTTCAACTTTATTCTTGCTTTGGTCAAATTTCATAAAGAAACAAGAAATTTGAAAATGTTTAGCTGGGTTAATGTCAGCTTCCATAAGACGGTATTCATCTATATGGGGCAGACACGGCTTGTTTGTCTCAGTGGGTACTTTAGTTGCTTCTGCTTTCTTGGTTTCTGACTCAAGCTAGGTTGTCTTATAACCTCTTCCCTTGGCTTGAAGAGAAGACTAGTTGCCTTCAATTTAACAGCAACTAGTTAGTTTATAGACAAGAAAATGCACCCACAAATTTTCTGTTTACTATCATGATTTAATCAATTAATGCCAATTAATATTTTCAAAACCATACATGTTCTGTAACTAGAATATTTACCCTTAATTCTGTTCCTTTTGCAAAACCAGAAAGCCCTTTGCACTCAACTAGTTATCAGTGATCCTAAAATGCTAAAAATGACAGCGCATTTTTCTGTAGTAAAAGATCCAGAACACATACCTTCAGGCATGAAGAGACTATGAAATGCTCAGCCAATCTAGAAAAATATTCCACGTCTACTATGATAAAGACCATGTAACAATATAAAAAAAAAATCTAATGTAGCATGCAGAGTTGTTAGAACACATTTGAATGTAAAGGTATGGCTTAATGTTATTCCATTCATAACATGCAACTTGAATAGTACAAGATAAAATTACCTGCTGCTTGACCAATTTGAAGGAAGCTTTCTCTCGAATATCAGGCATATCATTCAGGACTCCCAATTCCATTGAAGGCAGGTACCTATATCAAACAATTAGAGAAATATATAAACCACAATATATCAATACCATCTTCTTCTTCTTCTTCTTCTTCTTTTTTGTTCAAGTCATCAATTTCAAATGTGTTGGCAATTGCTCCCAGCATTATCAGAAGTGCTTTCAGATAGTCACTTTTGTCTAATTCTGGAATCACTTGACTGTATTCTTCAGAAATGAAATGCTTTTTTTCTTTTAAATTAATTTTTTTTAATTTCTTAAAAAGGCATTTTATAGGTGATCTTAATAGAAGAGCTTGTAAGTGAAGATACACTTTTTAACTTCACAAAACCTTTCTACAATTTTCTCAGAAACCAAACAAAGTACTAAAATAAGAAATTTCCTACAAAAAATTATTAAAAAAAAAAACCAAAATGCAGAAGGGAGAAAAGGAAAAACCTTTGAGATAAGTAAGAGTTGACTAGTGAAGTAGCGTGGGACCTGCCACTGGAAGAAGCAAGGTTCCATTGTTGACGATACGATGCCATTTTGGACCACTGATTCCTCACGTTTCGCTGAGCAGCTGGTCTCCATAGCCTTAACACCGACGCCGGCGGGAGCGCTGATGGAGAAACCGAACTGGTGCTAGGATTTTCTGTTTCCGGTTTCGAATTTCTTTCTGATTCTTGAGAGTACGGCTCTAGGGTTTCCATTTTTTTCACCTGAAAATTGATGTTGGTCTGCCACGGATGACGATACACGGTGGTGCATGTGCCGGCGTAGTTATTTGCACTCGCCGAGGTTGCGAGGCGGAGATCTTTTGATATAGCTCTTTTGAATAATATCATTGAAATCCGTTATTTCTGAAATTATTTCAATTAAGGATAGAAAATAACATTTTTTTTATGAAGATGAAATTCAGTTTTCAAATATACATTACTGTTTAAGGGAATGAGTTCTTAACAGTAGGAGGATTAAATTACAAGATGACAAAGCATAAATTTTAATATTTTAAAAGAAATTTTTTTTATTGAAATTAGAAAATTTCTTATATTCAACTATTTTTATATAACTTATTTTTTTTAACATATAAGAGTACATTGTTATTTTTTTTTGAATTTATTTTTGTTAAAAGATAGAAGTTTGGATAAAATAATCAAATTAAATTTTTAACTATTTAAATTTAGACTTCTACGTAAATAAAATTATTTAAAAATTACTTAAACAAACCTATAAAAAAAATATAATTTTATTTTCGGTAAATATTGAACCCATGACTCCAATTATAAACATAATATCAGGAGTATATTATTTGATAATCTATGACAATTATTATTGAGTCTAAGTAAATACGTTGATATTAAAAATATAATTATTAAATTATCAAACATAATTAGGTATATGTAATCGCGCTTATCCCCAAATTACAAGCCTCCTAATGAGGGTATGACACACGCATAATCATGCACCAGGTCAAGTCCCTTCAAATTATTGCTAATTCTGACGTATCAGTTAGAAGGAACTGTTTTGGGGGGGGG
>MKYO02000672.1:394916-413674 GCA_002013955.2 Citrus medica | reverse complement strand
TCTTGAGATTTTATCAAAGCTTTGGGGTACAGATATTAATTAATTTAATTTCCCTTCACGTCCTTAGCTTTTCCATTTCTTTTCTTCGAAATTTCGGCTCGAACTAATTGATCAAATGGATCCTCCAGCCCGTGGGCCGACAGCCAATAAAACATTGTACGTACGCATACAGTACTAGCTCACATCATACTGTGAGGCCGTGAGGGAGAGAGGGAAGCCACGAGCCAGTGATCGAAATTGAATCGAATCGAAAATGTCTTCACACAACAATTCGAACGATCCACGTCAGCCATCGGCGGCTAAGCCATACGTGTCAACGGCGGTGGCTCCCGAGGATCTACCCGTCGACTACTCCGGTTTCATCGCCGTCATTTTCGGTCTCGCCGGCGTCATGTTCAGGGTCCTAATCCCGATCACTATTAAAAAAATCGACTAAATTTTATAATTTAATCATATATTGTTTATTTATTTATTTATGTAATCAATTACGTTGCAGTACAAGCTATGCTCGTGGCTCGCAATCATATGCTGCGCCCAGTCACTGGCCAACATGAGGAACATGGAGACTGATCTTAAGCAGATTTCAATGGCTATGATGTGAGTTTTTGCTTCTTCTCTAAAACTTCTAAGCTTTATGGATTAGTTGCTTATGATTGTGCATATAAGCTTCTAATGTATTGCTTGTTTTATAGAGACAATTGTGGTTTAAGCTTTACATGTCATCTCGAACAATTGCTTGTGATTGTGCATATAAGTTTCTAATGTAGCACTTGTTTTACGGTAATCATTGTTGTTCAAACATTGCACGTCATCTCGAATAATTAATTATTTGCGGGCTACAATCATGTGAGCTAGAAATAAAAAGAAAAAAAATTATAATTGATCCTAAGTAAATAAGATGCAATGCTTCCTCAGATATAGCTTTAATAGCAGATGCCAATCATGTATAAATTGTCTATTATGTCATGCATTTCGTTTTCTTATAAAAGCAGCCAACTGCTCTGTTGTCTACTTTTAGATACATACTTGACTGGTGCTTGTTATGGTGGTTATCCTCAATATTTCTACTTGTTCATATGATGATACATAATTGTCTCAAATTTTTTGACAAATTATTGTTTGCTTGACAATTGAATGCTTTATGTAACAATTTTGTGGTTATTTGATAGTAATCTTGTTTGCGAGATTATGGATCTATTTGTTGTAACCTCTGGATGAGCTTAAAATTGAATGCTTTATGTAACAATTTTGTGGTTATTTGATAGTAATTATTCTTGTTTGCGAGATTATGGATCTATTTGTTGTAACCTCTGGATGAGCTTGCTAGTATGAAAAGTTCGTACAAAAGTATTTCCCAGTTTTGATTGAGAAGCTAGTTGATCTTGAAGTCCATCTACCTAAAGTAGCTGTTGTTGTTATTTGTTTTTTGGGTGGGGGGCCGGGGGAGGTTGTTACAGTCCACTAACTGATTGGAGTGCCATCAGGGTTCTTTCTAGAAATCAATGAATTTAGTCTCAGAGCTTAACTAATTTTTAGCTTATCATTCTAATTGTGTTCGGCAAACATTAGACTTGGGAAATCAACCATTTCGTGGAATCAATTTGTTTCTCATATCATGTTTGAGTATTCTTGCGTATCTATGTTTGGCTAATTGCTCCAGAGGCTTTATCTTTGTGCGGTTTCTATTTGTTGTTGATGAGTTGGTCGTTATCATCAATTATGTCAAATGATTTTCTTGCTAACTAACAGCCCAGTTGGTTTGGCCTCTGCAGTGGAAACTAGAGGTCAAGGGTTCAATGCCCCTCACACCAATCTTAGAGGGAGGTTAGTTTGGGGGTACATTGTGTAACTTTTAAAAAAGAGGGGAAAATGACTGTTCTTCTGTTTACCATGTTATAATGAGCCTTTAGAACTAGAAGGTGTTTTGGTTCTTCATCATGTCAAGGCTACGATTCTGCCATACATGTGTTTGTCATAATTGCATGTATTTCCTCAAGTAGGATGGTCCTTACTACGACTGAAAAGAATGTCACACTGATCTGTGATCAGTTGAAGTGACCTTCAGTTTGTTGCTTTTTTAAGCACTTGCAGAATGTGTTTTTTTTTAACGATGTAAACATTGCCCTTTTCAGTAATTTGTCTTGAACTTTCTTTCTCTATTATTGTGGGTTTGTAACGTTTGTTTGATTTTAACTTTATAACTGGATATCAGGTTTGCCCTAATGGGCTTGGTAACAAACTACTTGGGACCTGCTCGACCAGGCACAAAGAGTTGAGAGATCCTAGGTTGTGGAATTGAGATAATCTGTTAGAACGTCTTGGTTTGTTTCTCTTTTGTCCTTGTTGACGATATATGGTTCAGTTAGGTCCTTTTCGGGTTAAGTTGGTGGTCTGATGCCATAATAGTGAAAATTTGCTGTAATATGGAGGGAAACCAGAATAGCATACATGCTAGGATTCTCTTTTACTTTTTAATTCTGCAATTTATCTGTATTTTGGGGCGGCTCCCGTCCTTTTCCTTTTCTTATTAATTTTTTCATATTTTAAGATCTGTATTCAAGTTCTATATGAATCCATCATATCCGCTCAAAGTTCTATATGAATCCATCATACTAAGATTTTCAAATAAGCAAATGCCTCGAAGTTCTTTGTGGTGGTGATGCCAAACTTTGTTGTAATACATAGATCACGGATGCTGTGTCCCAATAGGATCTGGCATTATCTATTTGAGATACAATGGTCTATTTATCAATTCATGACTGGACTGGTTGTTCGGCGGTAAATTTAACTTAAATGAGTTTTATGATCAACAGAAACTAAATCAGGTTAGAAATGGTCGTTCTAAATGCTTTTGCCGTATGAATCAAGAAATTCTAGGAACACGAAACTCAAATGAAATAATAAATATATATATATTTCTAATCTTAAATGGGAAACCCCTGTTGAAACTGCGTAACAAACACGCACAGCCGTTTTGTACATGCAATAAGTGATGGTAACACTTGATGAATAAAATTTCTAATGATTTTTTTTATAGTCTTTTGAGGATGAAATAACTGAACCTACACGAGTTCTTGCTATTTATCCGTGAATCGAGTTTGGTTCTAGAATTTAGCTTCAGAAAAATTTAAAAAAAAATCATTATTATCCCTCAACTTCAGGAATTTAAATTCAAGGGGGTTATCGTACACAATTAGAAGTTACAGAAAGGAGTGGAGAACTCAAATACAAGATGGAATTCAGATACTTTGCTTCTGAGTCTGAAAGCTTGAACAAGACCAATGTTCATGTGCTGCTTGTTTCGTTCCCAGCTCAAGGACATGTAGCATCATTGATGAAACTTGCACACCGTCTGGCTGATTGCAGAGTCAAGGTCACTTTTGTGACTACAGAGTTCATATGTGAAAGAATTAAGGAGTCCCGGCAACTGGGAAGCTTTTCAGAGATGGGAGATGCGCAACAACTAGTTAGAATAGTCCCACTACCAGATGGATTGGAACCAGAAGATGATCGAAAAGATGAGGCCAAGATGACTCGGAGTATTTCTAAAGTCATGCCTGGTTATCTAGAGGAGCTGATTCAGAAAATTAATCAACAGGAAGATGATGAGAAAATCACCTGTGTCATTGCTGATGTAACTTTCGGGTGGGCTCTGCAGGTTGCAGCGAAGTTGGAGCTAAAAAAAGCGTCAATTTATACATCAGCACCTGGAATCTTAGCCATGATAATGAACATTCCGAAGTTTATTGAGGCTGGCATTATCAGCTCTGATGGTAAGCTTCTTTAATTTTTTATTTGAATTTGTTGATCATAGTATCCCAGATAATGGAATTACTCATGGCATAATCCAAAAAAGTGGCAAAAGTCTGATGAAGTTATGTAGTCAAAATCTCTCTGTGCTCTTAGTAGTAATGCTATTAAATTTGTCTCTCCAAAATATCAATGAGAATTCCATCAATGCTGAAAATGATTAAAGATAAGAATGTTCATATTTGCGGTGCTTTTGTAAATTTCCGCAGAGAGTATTTAATTGGAAAAACGGGTTCTGTAGGTATCGTGATAAAGAATGAGAAGATTGAGCTGTCACCATATTTACCTGCTGCTAGCCCTGCTGAATTCCTCTGGAACTGTCCCGGAAACCCATCCCTGCAGACATTGATGTTTCAATATATTAATCTTATTCGGCAAAATATTGAAGCATCCGACCGGATTTTGTGCACCTGGTTTAATGAGCTTGTCCCTTCAGCCAACAAGATACTTCCAAGTATTATTCCAGTTGGTCCCTTGATCGCAAACGGGCAACCTACTGGAAACTTTTGGTCAGAGGACTTAACTTGCTTAAGCTGGCTTGATAAACAGCCTCCGGGATCTGTCATTTATGCTGCATTTGGGAGCATCTCGAAGCTCAGCCAGCAGCAGTTCAATGAACTGGCACTAGGCCTTGAGCTTGCAGGCCAACCATTTTTATGTGTAGTTAGGCCAGGTTTTATTAATGGCAGTTCTATCAATAACCCAGATGGGCTAGTGGCAAAAGTAGCTGATTTTGGAAAAATGGTGAAATGGGCACCTCAGGAAAAGGTGCTGGCTCATCCCTCTGTTGCCTGTTACTTGACACATTGTGGTTGGAATTCGACGATGGAGGGCATAAGCATGGGGATACCATTTCTGTGTTGGCCTTGGGGTCATGATCATCTTTATATTAAGAGCTGCATTTGTGACGATTGGAAGATAGGCTTGTGGTTGGAACCGGATGATAATGGGATAATCGGTAGGCATGAAATCAAGAGGAAGGTGGATGAATTGCTTTCGAATGATGTTGTAAGAAAAAATGCATTGAAGCTGAAGGAATTGGCTCAAAAGAGTGTCACGAAAGAAGGATCTTCTTCAAAAAATTTGGAATACTTCATCAAACAAATCACTGAATGAAAGTGTTTTTTTTTTTTAATTAATCTTTTTCGGCCTCTTTTAGACAATTTGTAAGCATAATATATAATCTCACGGATTAGGATAATTCTGAAGAAATATCTTTATCTCATATACCTTGTCGATTAGAGTTAATGGCAGGGTGGTAACGTGTAATGAGTCCTAGAAGTGAGAATAGAGTTATGCTACTTTTAAATTTTGTAACCTCTAATCTCCAAATAAAATTTATTACACTAAAATCCTGTTTAGAACGGTAACTTTTAAAATATAAATAAAAAATATGTAGTAAATATAATTTTAATAAAATTATTAAAGATATAATAATTTTTTTATCATACAAAAGAAAAATCGCATCAACATAACTTTTAAATTATAACAGCACGGTTGTCCGATCTCAAGAATAAACAAAAGATAAAAGTATGTTGTAATTTGCTCTAATAAATAATTTTTAGCAACCCAACTAGTGCACAAAGCCAACATGTGCATGATTCAACCTAGGAACGCGGATTCAGGGTCAATCACATTAGGTGGTGTTTGGTTTTAAGAAAGGGGAGGAGAGAAGAGTGAGAGGAGAGGAGAAAAAAAGGAGAGGAATGGAGAGGTGATCAGAGGAAAAAAGTACAAAAATTAATTGTTATTGTTTGGTTTCACTTAAAATTTGAAAGGAAAAGAAATTACATATTTTTTATTTGGACAAATATACCCACTATCTTTAATGTTAATATTGTTAATAAATTAAAATTAATAAAACTATGAATTAATTTAATCTAAAAATTACTTAATTAAATAAAAAAATTTAGTTTTTAAAAATTACAGCATTTGGTCATGACAGCTGCCACACTGACCTCCGTTTACTACCGTTGAATGTCGTTGACCCCCGTTGACCGCCATTAACCGGCGCCGTTGACCATCGTCGACCACCATTTTTCATCACGTTAAATGCATGATAATGATAAGAAATGGACGATTTACTCATTGGAAATGTTAATTTTGAAGAAAATACACTATATAGTTGGAAATATGAGAGTTAAAATTTTTCCAAATATTTAAACAAGACTTGAGGTAAATAACAATGTATATTAGCATTTCTAACCCCATAGAGTTGTAGATCGGCTCATGAGGATTCCATTAGTACCGGTTTTGATGGTAAAGCGCGTCTCCGGCGACTTTTCGGTTAGTCACTTTACTGTTTTTTTCTTTTATCAAATAAGTTTATCCTATTAATTTAATAAAATAAATATAAATTATTTGTACTTTCATTTATTTAAAATTGATTTTGTTTAGAGGATAATATTGTAATTTTTGTGTTTAAATAGATAAGGAATTTGAAATCCTTAGTCATTGATAAGGAATACAAATTCTTCAAATTGATGGAAATTAAATTTTAATGGAAATTCAATTCCATTAAACTTAGTCCAACCAAACAATGGAAAGTATAAAAGAAATTAAATTCTTTTCCTCTCCTCACTTCTCTACCCCAAGCAAACATGGCCTTATAGTTTAGCCCATGCCCATTCATGTTTGAAGTAGAAGACGATTCTTGCTACAAGTGTTATATGTGTTAATTTATATATTTATTTGAATAGATTTTACAATACATCGGAGGCAATGCAATTATTTGATGCACGTATGATATTTCTAATTAAATTTAATGTAACCACCACTTATAAAATATTTTTTGAAAATAAATTCACACATGTCATAGTATTATGTATTTATTGTATGGTTGACATGATACTTCTAATGTATTGTAGAATATCTCATTTGTTTGAATTTTCTAACCACGTGTTGGATTCAGCAAATAATAATAGAATAACTAATAAGATTGGTTCTAGTTCTACATATCAATTTTCAACATATGCGCTTGACTAGGAATGAAGTTAATTATTAGTTGGTTTTGTTAATTTATTAGTTTTTACGGTGATCATTCTTAACGCCACATGCAGACATCAAGAAAGTTGTTTCTTTCAATACTTATTTGATTTTAAAAACGAAATTGCGTGTTAGACATTTGCTCATCATCCATTAAATTAATGTCTGCTAACTGTCAATATATATATATATATATATTAACATAAGATGCTTTCAGACGTTGATTAAATTTTTTGACAGTATTTTATAAAAGAAAAATTGAAATAAATAAGAAGCCTTTGTTATAAGAGTGATTTTCTAAAGGTTGTGATATTTTCACCCATTATTTCTAAAATTTAAATACAGAAGTTTGGGAATTTAATCTAATAAAAGTAAATATCTAAACTATTAGATATAAGAGCTTATGTTTCTTGGAGCAATTTGCTCATTATATATTATAAGGGTAAAATAATTAAAATAAACATTTATCATAAAGTAACCTTGATGGCCAAAAATACCTAAGTAGAACAAACTATAAGAAGGATTAATTGATTAATTATATAAACTTTTTGTAGATTTGTATATCTTAAAAAGGATGTGAATTTATTATAATTATTTTTTGCCAGTGCGGTAAATCTACAAAAATAGTGGAATGAAAATATATGCTCCCTTTCTTAAATTAAGCATAAGAACGAAAATGATCAATTATATACCTTAAGTTTAACATGTTATTAAAAATATTACTAAATTGTAACTTTATTTAATTTTTTATCTTAAGTTTGTAATCTGTACCAACTATCCACGAAAAAGATAGAATTATCCCTACAAAATAACTACTATTATAATTTGTGTTTACTTTTTTTTATCATGGGTAATTATGCATTTTTGATAGATCGTTGATACAAATTGTAAATTTAAAATGGAAAATTACAATATCTCTAATATTACGATAAGTTTAAGGTAGATGACTAATAATTTTTCAATAAAAACTAATAGCGGCTGTATGTAATGACATACTTGCCGTTCTCTAAAACAAGAATCAATCGAAAAAAATAAAGAAGGAAAAAACAAAAACATGGAGCATTATGCCGTATGAAATGAAATTCTGTAGCTTCAATGTAAAATCAAAATATTGCTCAAAATTGATCAATTCTAGAATAAGTTAGCGATATTATTTTATTACATGAATGTTCAGGTGACATGATGCATCCGTTCTAATTAATGAACAAACTTACTTATATAATAAATACGTGCCGAGAGAAGCAGCTAGCACCAGCTTACATCGATGATGATGGGCAGGAGGCAAGCTCGTGTTCTTGCAATTGCAAACCCTGCACAAGGCCATGTAGGGCCACTGATGAAGCTCTCACTGTTGATTGATCATCAGGGAATCAAGGTCACATTTTTTAATGCAGCTTCCATACATACTCGAGTCTTGGCAACTGTGTCATCAGAAACTGGCAAAATACACGACTTGATTTTGTATCAATCCCAGATGGAGTTGATCCGCAGGATGGCCGAGAAGAGAGGATACAACTCAGTGAATCTATGCAAAGGGTCATGCCGAGTCACTTGGAGAATCTGATTATGAAGATCAATTCATCAGAGGATGATCAAATGGCCACTTGCTTCATTGCTCATGCAACTATTGCTTGGGCACTTGACACTGCAAAGAAGATGGGCGTCAAGATGGCTGTGTTTTGGCCTAGTGCTGTAGCAGCCTTTGCCTTAAGTCTTATTGATGCCAAAATTACTGATCACAATGGTGAGTGCTAAGAAGTTTATTTTGATTTTTTTTTTCAACAAAAAGAATAGCTTGCTCAATTCTGATGTGGATACTTTGACTTATCTGTAGGAGTTCCTCTGAAGTCTGGGATGATCAAAATATATCCAAAATTGCCGGCAATGAGCACAGACGAGTTTATATGGAGTGTTCCAGGTGATCCAATAAGGCGAAAGATCTTATTCGGATACATCAGCTGTGCCAAAAAGACACTAAAAATATGCAATTGGCTTCTCTGTAGTTCATTCTATGAACTTGAACCTTTAGCTTGTGATTCAATCCCGAACGTCCTACCCATTGGTCCTTTGCTTTGGATCAATCGTCCCGGAAAAGCAGCTGCAAGCTTGTGGCCTGAAGACTCAACTTGCTTAAAATGGCTTGATAAACAGCCTTCTCAATCAGTCATATATGTTGCCTTTGGCAGCATTGCAATTTTCAGTCGGTGTCTGTTTGAAGAAGTGGCTCTAGGGCTTGAACTTGCCGGCCGGTCGTTCTTGTGGGTTGTGAGGCCAAACCTATTGGATGGATCTGTGATCAAATACCCAGATGGATTTTTGGAAAGGGTGCCCAATCAGGGGATGATAATCGAATGGGCGCCGCAAGAACAAGTGCTGGCTCATCGTGCGGTTGCTTGCTTCTTAAGTCACTGTGGTTGGAACTCCCCCATTGAGGGTTTAAGTAGTGCAGTTCCATTTCTGTGTTGCCCCTACTTTGCTGATCAATTTCTTATCAGAAGTTACATTTGCGATTTTTGGAAGGTAGGATTAGGGTTGAAGCAAGAAGCAAACGGAAACATTTCAAGGCATGAAATCAAGAGAAATTTGGATCAATTGTTAAGTGATAGTGGGATAAGAGAAAATGGATTTCAAATAAAAGAAATGGCCGGAAAGAGTTTGATTGAAAGGGAATCTTCAAGAAAGAACTTTGAGATCTTCATAGATCAATTAAAATGCATAATCTGAGTATGTGAGTTGATCATGATTATCAATGTACGTAGTCTTTGAAAAATTTTCTTGGATATAAAAACTGGGAAATTTCATGTAATTTTCATTTTTTGTTATTTACTAATAAATGTTCTATTTTATATTAATGTTCAGTTACAGCTTTGTTTTAGTGTAACGTTAATGTGGCTGATGATCAACTAAAAATTGACATAAAAGCTTCGGCTGCGTTAATTAAGAAGAATATTCTTTCCCTGGGAATTAACCAAGCTGCAACAAGATGTGTTAATTGAAATGAACGGCCGGCGGAGAAAGCCATGGTGGCCGGCAATCTGAAAGAACCAGGAGCTAACTCGCTATGGAAGTGGAACCAGAATATACAAGCTCATTACAAGTATACCCAATACAAAAGACAAAAAAGTACAATTGAGATCACTGGCAAAATAGATGATGATCAAGTAGTTGTTAATAGAAATAATTAGAAAGAAAAAGGATGATGCAAGCTTATGAAAGCCAATACAATACAGTCAATTAAGTTCGAAGGTGTTGTGGTTTTTAAACAATAACGCTGTGAAATAAAAATTGATTGTGTGTAGTTGGTAAACACCGCTTATTTCGACAAAAATAGTACATGCATTATAAGTTTTTAATTAAATAACTGTGATATAAAATAGTCTCAAACTATAACTATAGGTGCTTATCAAAATTTTTTGAGCTCCCTAGCAACGGAACCTAAGTGGACAACTTGCCGTGCAAAACTAGCCAGAAAGATTGGGCCATCGGATGGAGCACGGATCAATGCGTTTTGCCAAGTGTCACTACAGTGCCATTTCAAGCAAGCAACTTGCAAAATAGTGTCGTATTTAACTGTCATTGGATGTATATGTTTATATTTTATGCTGTTCTATTTAAAGGTAAGGCCTTTAAATTCTATAAATAGGCCTTCGATTTGAAGTTTGTATTGGTACGAATTTATGTTGCGGAAGCACGGATTGAGTAATTACCAATAATATGGTAACTGCAACTTTTGAAAAAATATAGGTAAGCCATTGCGAATTGACCAAGCTACTGCCTCTTTAGCTTGCCCTTCTGTAGTTAGGGTATTAGTGGAGTATGATGTCACTCAACCTCCGTTGTCACAGATACGAATCGGTGTGGGAGATTCTGAATTTTGGTAGAGTGTAATTTTTGAGAAAATACCACTTTATTGTGCTTCCTGCAAGCACCTTGCCCATACCGTTAAGACGTGTTACATGGCCAATCCGAAGCTTCGTCCCCAGCGGCCTAGTGGAAATTGGCATACCAGAACAGATAATAGTAAGAAGTCAGAAGTTCTGCCGTCAGACACTCCACAACCCTTAGATACTCCACGACCTGGGCCTTCCGTCACTAAGCAGATAGCAGATGTGGGGTCTCCGGTTGTCCTACCTACAGAAAACCGAGTTAACACTACAAACTCTACTTCCATTCAGGAGCCCATTGGCCAAGATGCCACGACTCATGTTTCTAGGGTCCGAGAACCTGATGAGTATCCACATCTTTAGCAAGCATCCAGCACAAATTTTAGGCATTACAATTCTCATACTGATAATTATGACAGTTTTGACGAACCCTTGGCGAATAATGACCACTTTTTGTCTGCCCCTGAGAATTATGAGAGAATTGACTCTAACCCTGATTTTAGCATTGTCAGTTATTCGAAAAAAGACATTAAATTACTTGCCGACTGCTAGTATCGTAAGAGACATTATCACCGTCTGCATTAATTTTTATTATGCTTCTTTCGTTAGGTTATGCCTTAATCTTTTCCTTTTCTGTTGTATTTATTTCTCTCGATTGGAGGTTTTGGTTTACATCCCCCTCCATATGTATTTTTCATTATCTGTTCTAAATGACAGGTAGGGGTTCCGCCTAACTCCTCACCAATAGAGTAACTTTTGAAAAAATATAAATGTGATGAATAAATGTAAAGAAAATAAGACACAATAATTTACATAGTTCGGCGTAAAGACTACGTCCACATACAAAGATTGGAAAAATAATTTTACTAACAAATGAGAATTTACAAAATTTGGGAAAAACTCTCAACACCTAAAACTCCAATACACCAAAATGGAATCTCACTAGAACACTCAAGTAGAAGCTCTCTCAAATCTCTCAAATTGTTTCACTTGCAATTGCACTCAATTCTCTCAATTTCAGGACGTCTTACTCTTTTGAGATGAAGCTCAATTTATAGTGTATGTGTAGCCTTGAGTTTCAACAAGACAAGCTGCTATCCTTGAAATTTGCCATCACGTTGAGCTAGAACTTGCATTGCAAGCATTAAAGTGAGAGTAGTGCTAGAGAGAGAGAAGTACGAGAGAATTTTGCTCTCTCTCTACCCCTTTCTTCATTGTTTCTCTCGTCTTTCTCTCATTTTTCTCTACGCCAATCATTTTCCTTAAAGTGATGCATACTTGTCAACAATTGCAAGTGCAATTTGCCGCCACCTTCAATTTTCAACAACAAAACTAAAATTGTCAAACAATTTTACTGTCATCTTCACGCTCCAATATCCGGCAATTTATCTTTTATAAATTTCCATATTCAAGTCAAAAGTTCAACAATTTCAACACACACCTAAGAAAGCTTTTAGTTTAACTTTTCATTTCATCTTTGTGGTAGTGTATATTATTCAGAAACTTTCTTAATATTCATACATAATATTGAATCTACTAGCAATGAGCAGGCAACCGCATGTTCTAGTGATACCATATCCAGCACAAGGCCATGTAGCGCCTCTTATGAAATTCGCAACAAAGATTGCTGAACGTGCAATCAAGGTCACAGTTGTTAACACAGAGTTTATACATAAAAAAATCATTGCTTCAATGCAAGAGAAAGCTGAGGATTCATCGAGCCAAATAAAGTTGGTTACAATTCCGGATGGATTGGAATTGCAAGCAGCTGACAGAGAAGATCCACTTAAGCTGGGAGAGAGTGTAGCAAGAGCTATGCGAGGCTGTTTGAGGGATTTGATTGAGAAAATTAATCAGTCAAATGATTGCGAGCCAATCAGATGCGTAATTGCTGATGTTACCGTTGGCTCGGCCCTGGAAGTTGCCGAGAGTATGGGGATTGCAAGAGCTGCAGTTGTTCCCTTTGGACCGGGAAGCTTGGCACTGTCACTTCAATTTCCAAAGCTTCTTGAAGCTGGAATTATAGATCCTAATGGTAGGTTAATTAACATGTGCTCTTAAGATTCGCGTTAAGAACAATCTGTGGTATTGTAAGCTCCTCGAACATACCCTTATTAAAAATTTTATTGATTTTGATGTAGGATTTGCAATTTTGAATGATGGGTTGATCTCATTGTCTGATGAAATTCCTGCTTGGAAAAGGAACGAGTACACATGGAGCTTTCCAGCTGAACCAAGTGGACAGAAGATTTTGTTGGGAATTATTTGTTCTGTTATCCAAGCTGTTAAAATTTCCAACTGGATTGTTAACAACTCTGTTTATGAACTTGACTCGCCTGCTTGTGATTTAATTCCCAACATCTTGCCGATTGGTCCCTTGCTTGCAAGTAATCATTCAGGTGATTTGGGAGGAAGTTTTTGGTCTGAAGATTCAAGTTGCTTAAGCTGGCTTGATGAACAAGCAATAAGGTCAGTCGTTTATGTTGCATTTGGCAGCGTAGCCGTCTTGAGTCAGCAACAATTTGAAGAATTAGCACTTGGTCTCGAATCATTACAAAAACCATTTCTTTGGGTTATCAGACAAGATTTCATGAGCGGATCGCGTGCAAAATTCCCAGATGGATTCATTGAGAGGGTTTCAAATCGTGGGAAAATTGTTGAATGGGTGCCCCAAGAAAAAGTTTTAGGTCACTCTTCTGTTGCTTGTTTCATTAGTCATTGCGGATGGAATTCAACCATGGAAGGTCTAAGCATGGGCGTTCCTTTTCTATGTTGGCCTTACTTTGCGGATCAATATCAAAACAGAAACTACATTTGTGATGCTTGGAAAATTGGTTTACGATTTTTCCCTGATGAAAACGGGATTATAACAAGGCAAGAAATTCAAAGGAAGGTGTTAATACTACTGAAGAATGATGATATTAGATCAAATTCATTGAAGCTGAAGGAAGTAGCTAGAAAGAGTCTCCTTGGAGGTGGATCCTCATTCCGAAATTTTGAAAGCTTTATTTCAGACATAAAAATGTGAATTTCCCGCTGTGATTCTACATTGTGAATGAAAAAGCAAGAATAATGAGAACGACCAAGAAAAGGCTCCGAAACTTAATGGAAGAGTAGCCCAATCAATCGGTCGTTATTACATTTCCGGCAGGAGCTTTTAACAATATCATCTTTTTAAGTTTTCAAGCTTGTAACAGTTTCTATTATATTAAGGCAAGTACAAAGAGGCTGGAAAAAGCCGCCACTGTGATAATTGTTTTGCGATGAGTCTTGAGTAAAAACAGAGAAGACAAAATTGAGTTTTGTTTGATTTACCCTCTGTGTTCTGGAATTGATTTTCTACGTTTTACGCCAGGTAAACCTGTACAAATATGTCATTTTGAGAAAATATTAAGACGACATGTCATACAGTTCTTTACGAGACGACACGTCAACTGTTTTACTATTACTTTCATAGACGAGTTGTAGTTACTATTACTATTATCTTCCAGCAGCTCAATCAAACGGCAACCCCATACGACAGATATTTTGGAATGGATTCCCTCCTACAAACATACCAGTAAATTTTAAATTCAATATTAACTTTTAAGAAAACTTGATGAAATAGTAGCCAGTAGAAGTTTTTTGCAACTGTACATATTTTTCCTGAGATATAACTTTAATTAAAAACTTAAAATCAATCGAATTAATTTTTTTCACCAATTATGTTAGATATAATAACTTGAAGAGTTTTAAGCATTTGCTATAAGCACTATGTACGTTGAATTGAATTATTAATGCTCCTTCTCATTTCTGATCACCATACGTATGTATACACCTCTTCTGCTCAATGGTCTTATACACATAAGTTTGGTGATCGTACATAGCTCAACATCTAGGCTGCAAAATTCCTCAAGTAGTCGTCCATTCTATGGTAGTAAAAACACAGGGGTGATTAGTGATTACTGGGTTGTGGATAAAAATGTATAACTAATATCTTAAGATGACTAGTAGACACATGATATGGATTTTCTAAATATTGTATGACTAATACAAATTAAATTAAAGTATATTAAAAATGAACCAAAAGATGCAAGTAGGCATTTGTCTGGACCTGTGTCGATGATGGTGTGATGGTGTTGAAGTCTAGCTTGGAGGCTGAAGCCCGACCTGAAAAGTCCAACTCTTTAAGGAGAAAATATGCTCCCAAAACACGCGAGATGACTTTGACCCCCCAAACTCAAAACTATCACGTAAAATCTTTAAAAATCTCGTATGGAGACAAAATATAATTAAAACAGAAATGTCTGCGTCACATTTCCTTGAAGCATAAGACAGTATTAACATAAAATATTTCCGTGGGTTGATATGTCCCTTTTGAGAAAGCGATGTTGTGAATTTTATTATCATCCGTAGTGGACAAGGAAATACGCATGAGCCAAAAACGCTGACCATTAATGCTTATCTTCTGACGAGGAAGCAATTTTGGTGGCCGGCATTCTTATAATAACAGATAACATCAAAAATGCAAAACAAATAGATGTTGAAATTTCAGGATTCTTTCTGCATTTTTTGTGGAACTGAGGATCGTCAACTCCTAATTAATCTATCCTAAGGGACTCCAATGATAATTTGACAATATTCTCTTTGAGTTCTTGGTAATATTGTGTATAGCTTTCGGTTCACAAGGAAAAGTTTTAACTAATTTCAATGGACAGGGAGCCTCACGTTCTAGTGATACCATTCCCAGCACAAGGTCATGCTGGGCCACTGATGAAATTGTCGACAAAGATTGCTGAACATGGAATCAAGGTGACATTTGTTAGCACGGAGCATATGCACGCCAAAATCACGGCTTCAATGCCACAGAAAGCTGAACAGTCTAGCTTGATAACGATGGTTTCAATTCCTGATGGATTTGAGTCACATGAAGCTGACCGAAGAGATTGGCAAAAGGTGAGAGAGAGTATGTTAACAGTCATGCCAGGCTGCTTGAGGAACTTGATTGAGAAGGTTAACAAATCAAATGATTGCGAGCAAATCAGCTGTGTAATTGCTGATCTTACTGTTGGATGGGCATTAGAAGTTGCCGAGCAGATGGGAATTGCGAGAGCTGCAGTCATTCCTTATGCACCAGCAAGCTTGGCCCTGGTACTTCATGCTCCAAAACTCGTTGAGGCCGGACTTTTAGATTCTAATGGTAAGTTTCAAAAATAACATCTATCTCTTGAATTTTAAATTGTTGATGGAATTTGTTTGACATACATGTTAACAACAGTGTGTGCTCTACCATAAATTTGAAAATAACGACACAAATTTGAGAGTATTGCTTATTTCAGCTGTCCATGATTAATTTTGTGAATTATTGGGAATGCAGGAAATGCAATGATCGATGAGCCGATCTTGCTGTCGGAGGGAACTCTTCCCTGGAAAAAAAAGGAGTACGGATGGTGCTTCCCAAGTCAACCACATATGCAGAAGCTGTTCTTTGGAGGATGTTCTGCTGTTGCCCAAAATCTCAAAATTTCCAACTGGGTTCTCTGCAACTCCTTTTATGAACTCGACCCTCCGGCATGTGATCTAATTCCAAATATCTTAACCATTGGTCCGTTACTAGGACGTGATCTTTTGGAGCATTCAGCCGTAAACTTCTGGCCAGAGGACTCAACTTGCTTAGGCTGGCTTGACAAACAAGCAGTAGGCTCAGTTATTTATGTTGCATTTGGCAGCGTAGCGGTCTTAAGCCAGGAACAATTAGAAGAATTAGCATTAGGCCTTGAATCATTGCAACAACCATTTTTGTGGGTTGTTCGACCAGATTTCATGAATAAATCGCACGCTAAACTCCCTGATGGATTTGTTGAGAGGGTTTCAGATCGTGGAAAACTTGTCGAATGGGCGCCTCAAGAAAAGGTGTTAGGTCACCCTTCTGTTGCTTGTTTCTTAAGTCATTGCGGATGGAATTCAACCTTAGAAGGTCTAAGCATGGGAGTTCCTTTTCTGTGCTGGCCTTACTTTGCAGACCAATATCAGAACAGAAATTACATTTTTGATGCTTGGAAAATTGGTTTACGATTTTTTCCCGATGAAAATGGAATCATAACAAGGCAAGAAATTCAGAGACAGGCGAAAGCACTGCTGAATGATGATGGCATTAAAGCAAATGCATTGAAGATGAAGCAAATGGCAAGAAAGAGTCTAGTTGAAGGCGGATCTTCATTTAGAAATTTTGAAAGCTTTGTTTCACAGCTCAAAGCAATAGGATGTTGATCGCCAGCTGTCTGCATGGAAGGGAACTTATCTGAAGATCTGTTGGTAAATTCGTTTTAATTTGGTTATGTTAGGTATTTTTGTTAATCTAATCTTCTTGTTGAACTATCAAGTCTCACCTCTTTAATGAGACCTCTCTATTTATAATAGAGTAAATCTATTTCCCTAAGTTAATTTAAAAAGAGAAATTAAATCATAATTATAATATAAATAAAATATATTTTTCTTAAGTTAATTAAATCTCATACCTTAATTGACTCTAATGAAAATAGAAAGTTCTAAAATAATAAACTATCATAATTGATTATAATTAAAATAAAAAGTCCTAAAATAATAAAATTCTAGAATCTTAAAATTCTTAAAAGAACGTCTTACATCATTAAATGAGTCTATTACTAATATATTTTCAATCCTCTATAAGATAATTATCGGGACTAGTCTTACATTAAATCTTATATAGCTTTACCCTAATTTTTAACCTTCTCTAATATTAAAAAGACGTCCATTTCACTTTTCTTTCGAAAAAGAGAATATTATTTTCACTTAATTATTATCTATAATTAGAAATGAATTTTTTCATATACTGATGTGTTGCAATTAGAACTCTACTAATATTTATAATAAGAAATGGATCGAGACTTCTTAATAATTTTACTATGACACAACGTAAAGATCGACCCTCATTTAACATTGGAGAAAAATCTATTATATTTTAAACGTGAAAAAACAAATAGACCCTTATTAAGAGGGAGTCATGTGCACAAGCAACTTTAGGCGCATGGGATGCCCATTGACATGTAATGTTCTTGTTAGACTATGGAGTGTCACCTCTTTAATGTCAAATTACAATTGCGGTTTTTGGAAATTGGTTTACAGAATCTCCAAAAATGCACAAAAATAAATAAATAAAAATTTCGGTAGGTTGACGTGACAACTTTTATTTTTATTTTTTATATGACAGCTGATTTCAACAATGTTGTGCATTTTAAATAGGAAAATGATAAATAAACTAAAGGAAGACTAAAGGACGATAGAAACGGCAGCGTGGGCCTGCCGTTTCACGCGTTCCCTTAGTCTTGCTTTAGTTATGCATGAGACCACAATAAATAAAAAATAAAAAATAAAAAATGGAAAAGCATCTCAAATTTCTTCCTTTATCTTTTTCCTTATACGTTATCCAGCAAGATCTCCTCCCTCCCCAGCCACTCATTTTCCTTATACGTTATCCAGTAAGATCTCCTCCCTCCCCAGTTACTCATTTTCCTTATACGTTATGCATGCGACGCAGACAACAGCAGCGACGGTGGGCTACAGCGTGACGAGCGACGGAGATGAGTTGCTAAAACCGGTCGTCGTTTTTTGTTTGGGTGCTATGGATCGATTTTGGATGCTGCCCAAATCCATTTTCGTGATTTTAATTTGATTTTTCTTTTATATTTTCGTTAATTATTCAGGGTAAAGTAGGATTTTATGATTTAGAATGAGGGTATGTTTGTCAGTCACGGGAATGGGATTCTGATTCCCAACCCCCCTTTGGGAATCAGAAACTCGATAATGAATCCCAAAATTGTGGGGCCTGCGCGGATTTCATTTCGATTCCAAGCTTTTAATTTGTAAGTAAACATGTTAATGATTCCGATTCCAGCATTCGCATTCCGATTCACGGTAAGTAAACATGCCATTAGTTTAATCTCCTCCACTCGTTTGGAAACGGTAGCATTTCGTTAACTCTGTCCCCTCGCTTCGTCCCTTTCGTTAACTTCATCCCCATCACTCCCTTCGTTCCCTTCATTAACTTTTTCCTTATGGCCGCTTTTGTTTTTTTTTTTT
>MKYO02000672.1:359624-394226 GCA_002013955.2 Citrus medica | reverse complement strand
TATACTCTGTTTGTCTTAGAATTGAAGGGAATATGCTTTGAAGGAGTATTATTTTTGTCCCTATAATATTCATTGCTGGAATTTGAATATCTTGCCTCCATGTTTAGCTAGTTTTCTGAGAACTTGTGTAGTATTCCTGTTCACTGAAACTGAAAAATTAATCAGCGTACCATTAATTGACAATTGAAATTGGAAAGTTTGAATCTTGACTAAACTTTTGAACTAAACACATTTTAGCATATTGATAGCCCTTGCAGATTTTTTATATGGCTGGCGATCTTTCAGGTATTCGCTTGTTCTGATAGCATCATACAACGTGTGGGATCTAATAGCAAGATACATTCCCCTCGTGAAATGCGTGAAATTGGAATCCAGAAAGGGCCTTATGATCACTATTCTCTGTCGTTTCTTACTCGTCCCTGCATTTTACTTCACTGCTAAATATGGTGATCAGGGATGGATGATCTTTCTCACTTCCTTCTTGGGATTAACAAATGGTTACCTGACAGTATGTGTTATGACAGTAGCACCCAAAGGTTACAAGGTTAGTTGGCACCATACTTCGTCATTATTTTGCGATAACGCTTGATTTTCATCTTTTCCTAACCAAATGATTGGGTTTTCCGTTTTGTAGGGACCTGAGCAAAATGCCCTGGGTAACATACTTGTGTTATTTCTCCTGGGCGGCTTATTTGCCGGGGTTACTCTTGACTGGCTGTGGCTCATTGGTAAGAAAGATGGCTTTTAACGATGTGAAAGAAACTTAGTTCAATGTTGTTTAGTAAGCAAGAAAGTAAAAGAAAATGAAAGAGAACTCTATAGAATCTTTTTATTATTTCAAGTTATTCAACTACATCACAACAGATTGATATTTATTCTAAGCTATATTCAGCTCTCCACACACGTTTTTTACATCATATAACAATTTGCTGCATAACTAATTTTACACATCAGCTCAACCAGCTAACTAACTTTGACAGGTCAGCTCAGTGAGTTAATTTGCTACAACCAGCTACACAGCAACAGCATGCTCTGCTCCAGCTTCCATAAATTCACTAACATCCCCCCTCAAGCTGAAATGTTTAGGATGAACATTCAGCTTGCTTCTGAAGTAACTAAATTGTTTGAAAGTAAGAGCCTTAGTCAACACATCTGCTGTTTGATCTTGACTAGGCACATAGCATACTGCAACCTCTTTAGCAGTGACCTTATCTCGGATAAAATGTATATCCAACTCAACATGCTTAGTCTTAACATGATAAACCAAATTATGAGCTAAGGCAATTGCTCCTTGATTATCACACCACATCATAGGAGTAGAGCTTAATGTGATACTAAGTTCACCAAGGATTTGATCCAGGTAACCTTTGAAGTAGCATGAGCAAGAGATCTATACTCAACTTCTGTACTGGATCTGGAAATAACAGCTTGTTTCTTTGATGACCAGGAAACAAGATTAGGACCTAGATAAACAGCAAAGCCAGTCACTGACTTCCTATCATCATGATCACAAGCCCAATCAGAATCTGAAAAACAATGTAATTGTAGAGCTCCTTGATTGTAAAAATGCAGCCCCATATGGATGATACCTTTTAAGTACCTCAATAACCTTTTACATGCTTCCTAATGTTGAGTTCTAGGACTGGAAAGGAACTAACTTAGCTTGTTTACAGAGAAAGCTATGTCAGGTCTGGTAAGAGTAACATATTGAAGAGCTCCTATAACACTTCGATATTGAGAAACATTTTCAAGTGACTCTCCTGAGTATTTAGTGAGATAAAAACCTATAGACATTGGAGTTGGCACAGGACTGCAGTCTATCATGCCATGTTTATCCAGAATATCAGCAATGTACTTTGCTTGTGTCAAGGAAACCCCTTGTGAAGATTTGCTGACTTCAATCCCCATAAAATAGTGAAGTTTCCCCAGGTCTTTTAAAGCAAAAGCTTGATGCATATTCTGAATAACTTGTTGAATTATTGATGGACTAGAACCAGTGATGATAATATCATCAACATAGACCAAAACAATAGTTAGATGACCATTGTTCCAGGCATAAAAAAGAGAGTTATCAGACCTTGAATGCTGAAAATGCCACTTGGAGATCATTGCATCCTTAAACCTATCAAACCAGGCTCTAAGAGCCTGTTTTAAGCCATACAAAGCCTTATTCAGCTTGCAAAGATGAGTAGGTTTAGTTGAATCAACAAAACCCTGAGGTTGAGCCATGTACACATCTTCAATTAAAATGCCATTTAGAAAGACATTGTTAACATCCACCTGCTTGACAACCTAGTGATTCAAAACTGCTAAGCTAAGAATAACTCTAACAGTGGAAGACTTAACCACTGGACTGAAAGTTTCTGTGTATTCAATCTCATGTGTCTGATGAAACCCTTTAGCCATAAGCCTGACTTTGTACCTTGAAACTGAACCATCTGAGTTATACGTTACTCGAAATACCTACTTGTTGCCAACTATCTTCACTGGAGTAGCAGGTAAGACTAAATCCCAGGTGTGATTGGTTTTAAGAGTTAGATACTCTTCTTGTATAGCTTTATACCACATAGGATCAAAAAATGCTTTGGAAACATAGGTTGGTTCAGATTTCTGGGCTAGTAAAGCTAACAAATAAACTTTAGGCTTGAAGATGCCTGCTTTTGACCTGGTTATCATTGGATGACCAGATGATGCATGTTGTGACAAAATATGTGGAGGTGAATGATGGGATTGTGAAGAAGGAGAAGAAGAAGTGGAATTGAAATTATCAAAAAAGTAAACTGGAGTAGAACTTAGGAAGGAAATAGAAGCATTTGACTGAGAACCATTAAGATGATGTTCTGATGATGTTGTTAAAGGTGCTTGTAATTGACTAACAGAAGGAGTAGAAGAATGAAAAGAAGACTCAGAATGTGTTGATGACTAACAGCTTGAAGAGACTGAAGAAAAATATACTCCTGACTCATAAGGAAAAGAACTTTCATCAAATGTTACATGATTTGAAATATAGGCCCTCCCAGAAGAGTGAAGACACTGATATCCCTTGTATTGTGAACTGTAGCCAATGAATATACATCTAGCTGTTCTGAAATCAAACTTATGTCTATTGTATGGTCTGAGTGTTGGATAACAAGCACAGCCGAAAATTTCAAGTGTTGAATAATCTGGTTGGGAATAAAACAACTTTTGAAAAGGAGAAATGCTGTTTAGAACTGGAGTTGGAAGTCTGTTTATCAAATAGACAGTTGTACGAAATGCATTCCACCAAAATTTGAGTGGTAAATGTGCTTGAGCTAATAAAGTCAGCCCTACATCAACTATGTGTCTATGTTTCCTCTCAATTTTTCTATTTTGATGATGAATATGGGGACAAAGATGTCAAAAATGGATACCAGAATTAGTGAGTAATGATGTAAATGTTCTGAACTCGCCTCCCCAGTCAGTTTGGACAATTTTGATGGAAAGTTGAAGATGTTTCTCAATGAATATTTTGAAATTGGTAAAAACTTCAAGAGCATCAGACTTTGCTGATAAGGGAAAAATCCAGGTAAACCTACTGTAATCATCTAGGATTAACAAGTAGTAATTATATCATTGGGTAAAACAAACATGAGAAGGGCCCCAAAGGTTTGCATATATCAGTTGTAAAGGTGCTGAAGTTTTTGTTTCTACTGAATCAAAATGCAGCATGTGAAGAGACTCTATACAAGCCACCTTTAGCAACACCTTCAAGTAAAATTTTCCCTGTGTTCCTAGCCTTTATAAAACACAAATCACCAAGAAATTCAACAGTAACTGGATTGTCAGCCAATAATTTTGAGATGTTAAGCAAATTCTTAATAATAAAAGGGACATGAAGAACATGGTTAAGAAATAAAGATTGAGAAGTTGAAGTGTTTAACACAACTCACTCTACATGTGTAATAGCTAATGCATTTCCATCTCCAACAAATAACCTTTCAGTACCAGTATAAGCTTTTGAATCCAAAAGCTTACCTAAATCATTTGTAATGTGATTTGTTGCTCCACTATCAATATACCAGCAAGGATCTTCAATGTGTTCTGGTGGAAGTGAAGAAGACATAGCTGAGGAGGAGGAAGCACTTGACTGTCCAAGATTATCATGTCCTTGACCAGAAACAAAATTAGACGATCCAGGAGTGAATAAGTAATAAGCAGATGGATTGCTCTATGGATATATTATATTTCCTTGATAGCCAAAACCCCTGGGGGCATTGCCAAAACCAACATTTTGTCCAAAATCAGCATTTGAACCAAAACCTCCAAAACATCTTCCACTGTTACCATTAAAGGCTCTTCCTCTACCATATTGCCCTTGATTAAAACCTCTGACACCATTTAAATTACCTTTACCATGGTTCCTCTGTGGAACAAAAGATGAGTTGTACATATTTCTGTATCTATAGGCTGCATGACCAAGTATGAAGCAAATTTGGGAAACAACTTCAGAGAAATTACTACTATTATTAAACTGACCATATTCATATCCATTAAAGCCTCTATATCTAGAATTGTTACCACCTCCAGAGTTATTTCCATACTGTTTCTGAAAATTTCCATTATTCTTTCCAGCATATGAGTTCTTCTGAACAATATTTGTTGTCATGTTATGCATTACATCACCAGTAATTTTTCCTTTCTTTTGCTCAACTATATTTTCATGATTCAACAGCAAAGAATATAGTTAATCTAATGTTATCTTTTCACCTCGAGCTAACACAACAGTGACTAAAGATTCATAATCTGATGAATCAAGACCAGTTAATATGTGCATCACAAGATCATTCAACTCAACTGGTTTTCCAGCTAGAGCTGAAGTATCAGCTATACGTTTTATTTTTACAAAGTAATCAGACATACGCATTGCACTTTTCTTAATAGTTTGAATATGCATTCTAAGTGTTTGAATTCTAGCTTGTGATTGAGAGATAAACATACTAGCAAGAGTCTCCCAAAGCTGTTTTACGATTGTTGAGTCAATCACAGTAGCAAGCAGATTTTGCTGTATTAATGACATCATCCAACTCAGCAGAAGTTGATCAGCCTTCATCCAAGCTACGAACTCTGGATTAACAGATCTGGATCCAGATTTAGTTAAAATTTCAGCTCCATTGTTGTTGCCAGAGGAAAGAAACTGCTCAGGACATTCTCGATCACCATTGATAAAACATTCCAAATCATTCCCTTTGATCGAAGTTAGAATTTGTGTGCGCCACAAAATATAATTATTTTGATCTAGCTTTACAGGCGTAACAAAACTAAAAGAGTTGTTGTTTTGAACTGTATTTGCCATTTATGGCTTTGATACCATGAAAGAAACTTAGTTCAATGTTGTTTGGTAAGCAATAAAGTAAAAGAAAATGAAAGAGAACTCTGTAGAATCTTTTTATTATTTCAAGTTATTCAACTACATCACAACATATTGATATTTATTCTAAGCTATATTCAGCTCTCCACACACACGTTTTTTACATCACATAACCATTTGCTGCATAACTAATTTTACACATTAGCTCAACCAGCTAACTAACTTTGACAGGTCAGCTCAGTGAGTTGATCTACTACAACCAGCTACACAGCAACAGCATGCTCTGCTCCAGCTTCATCCAATTCACTAACACGATGAGAGCAAAATTTCTCTTGTTGCTAATGAAGAAAGTTAAGTACGAATACATTCAGAATAAGATGTAAGAGGAAATGATTGTACAGTTTTCGCACAAATCCAGGAAGAATAGCACTTACCAGGGGAACAGACCATGAGCAATTTAAAGAAAGACTTCATTCATTGGGGTCACTAACAGAGTTGGCATCCTGCAGACTAGTTTCCACAGCAGTTCCTATGAATGAATATTTAACTATGTTGGACTTTCAAAAAATTAATGCCAGTTGAATTTGAGTGTAATTGATCTTTGCAAAACAATTGATCTGCTTTTTTCATTTTGATAAGCCATGACATTTACAAAGTGCAGTAAATGTAGGAAGGTCGTGGGAAGATGGACGTGATGTTACCTATTTATTACATGTAGGAAGGTCGTGGGAAGATGGACGTGCTGTTAACTATTTATTAGCAATATAAGCAATTGTTTTCTTTAATTATAGGGATTGCGGATCGTAAGTTTAGGAGTAGTAGTTAAATTATTGTATTTAAATTTGATCTTATTCAATAAAGAGGACGGCAAGTATTTATCCAAACTCAGTGGTCTGTTATCACCCTAAGAGAATTCTATTTCATTAACAATTACAGTCAAGCTTTGATTGGGACCTATCAATTGGTATCAGAGCTGCGTTATCTTGTTCAAAAACTTAGTTGTTCTCATGGAAACTAACAAAGAAAGGATTGAAAATTTAGAAGCGAACCTTGGTGGACTTCAAGATGGAATGCAACAAATGGAGATTGGCATTAATAAAAAACTGCATCAGCTCGAAGAGACCATTAATCGTATGTCTGAGCCTTTCTTTTCAAACAAATAAGGGTCCAACCATAACATCAATAATCACCCTAGCCATTCTTACAAGGAGAATACTAAGGAGGAAGCTGGTGGAAGTCGAATGATTTTCTCATAAAAAATGGCTAAGCTTGAATTTCCAAGGTACACTGGAGATGATCCTACGGAGTGGTTTAGCAAAGTTTCCTAATTTTTTTAATACCAAGGAACAACGGAGGCACAAAAGGTTGCATTGGCATCTTTTCACCTTGAGGGAGAAGACAATCAATGGTGGCAGTGGTTGCGACGAGCTTACCAAGAGGAAGGAAGTTTGGTGACATAGGAAACCTTTGCCGAGGAATTATGGGCTCGTTTTGGTCATATGGAATGTGAAGACTTTGTGAAGCTTTATCTAGAGTAAAACAAACCAGTTCCCTTCGTGATTACCAGAAGGAGTTTGAAAGGCTTGGTAACAGAGTTCATGGCTGGACATAGAAAGCTCTTGTGGGAACATTCATGGGCAGACTAAAATTGGAGATATCCGAAGACATCCGCATGTTCAAACCAAGAACGCTAAAGGAAGCCATCAGTTTAGCTCGCATGAAAGATGACCAACTATCACGACAAAAGAAATTCCCTCTACCACCAATGGAATCTCCAACAACAAGGCCCATGAAGCGGCTAACATGGGAGGAAATGAAAATGAGGAGGGCTCAAGGCCTTTGTTTTAATTGTGATGATAAATTTTCTTCTGGCCATAATTGTATGGGTCGCCAACTTTTACTATTAGAAGGGAATACTGATGACCAATTTAGTGGAGACAATAACGAGCTCATTGGGGACTAGTTCTTTACCTTGAACCTTGAGGACAAGGTTCCACTAAAAGGGGAATGTATTGATAAGCCATGGCATTCACAAAGTGCAGTAAATGTAGGAAGGTCGTGGGAAGATGGACGTGCTGTTAACTATTTATTTGCAATATAAGCAATTGTTTTCCTTAATTATAGTGATTGCGATCATAAGTTTAGGAGTAGTAGTTAAATGATTGTATTTAAATTTGATCTTATTCAATAAAGAGGACGGCAAATATTTATCCAAACTCAGTCATCTGTTCTCACCCTAAGAGAATTCTATTTTATTAACAAGTACAGTCAAGCTTTGATTGGGACCTATCACATTCTTTCTCAATTGCTTAATAGAATCTGAACTTTGTGACAGTTGGCCAGTATCAAATTCAGCAGCAATTGAATTTTCGCCGGCAAATTTTGAAGCAATCGTTTATTAGGCCACATTTGCCACGTGGCAATCAAAAATATTGAAACCCCCAGCATTCAAGGATAAACTACCAACATAAATTTTTCTTATTCCTACAGTTAGAGTTTAACGGTCAACAATTGTTCAAACATGTCCACTTTTTCTTGTCACACAACCCTTCTTCCCCTTACAAAACCTATGCGCTCAAGCTTCTCCTTAAGAAAGCAGAAACATAATATGTACAAAACCGAGTTCACCAGCAAACGTTTTGAAAGTTCTTGAAGTAACAATCTCTTCGTTATCTGGGAATCAAATTGTTGCCTTGTTGCTGGAATATTCTGAATGTGCCTTGCTTTTCCTCGACTCCCTCTTTATTGATAANTCTAGCTTTATCCACTCTACTCTGCTCCAGCTTTATCCAATTCACTAACAATGTTCAATTTAATTTTTTAAACTGATTGTAGGCCTAATTTGAAATTCATGCTTACTTATTTTCTGAAGAGAGAGAGGACATGAAATTTTTTATCTTCCTTTTGTCTTTCCTGAGTTTAAATAGCAGCATTCTTTGAGGAGTGCTACTACTGTGCTAGCGACAATCGCCATCAGTCGCTAGCTACCTCTGCCGACACGTGTTGATATTTTTTATTTCCGTGCAATTTTAAGTTAATGTTAAAATATTAATATCTTTTAATTTTATTTTAATATTTTTATGTTTATGTATAGGTAATTTACCACAATATCCTTATCCCCTCTCCCTCTTGCCAAGTTTTCTCATTGTTTCCCTGCCGCTGCAACTTCCTTCTCTACTTCATCAATTTCTTTTCTTTCTTTTTCTCCTTCAATGAAAGTTTGGAACAAAGAATCAAGGCAAAAAAAAGTTTAAAAACAAAGCCTCCTTAAAAAAAAAAATAACAAAATATTCTCCGTACTTGGAAAATGACCGTCTCTCCACTTCTCTATTTCAGATTTAATATAAATATTTTGTTTTGGTTGTTTAGTTGGATCTGCATAGTTTGGATTATTTTTGTTATTTATTTTCTGAAATAAAATATTTTTTAAAATTTTGTTTTAGCTAAAAAAGAGACTTTACTTTTAATTTTTCCCCCTTAATTTTTTTTTCCGAACTTTCATTAGAGAAAGAAATAAAGAAAAGAAACTAAAGAACAAGGGAAGGAAGTTGCAGTGACAAGAAGAACAAGAATATTGTAGTAAATTTGCTATATATAAAAATAATAATATTAAAATAAAATTAAAAAATATTAATATTTTAATATTTATTTAAAATTATACACAAATCAAAATATTAGATACGTGTCAAAAAAAAAAAAAACTAGTGAGTGAGTCAGTCGCCCATAAGAGCGACTGTCACTAGCACCCCTCGCACTCTTTTAAATATGTAATGATATCATAATGTCCGGTGACAAGTACGGGTTTTTGTTTGAATGTGAGAGCGACAAGCCGTATTGGGGCAACTGGCACTGAGCTTTTTTCAAACTCTACAGGCATGATTCTATGACCGCAATGTATCGCTTTGTATTTGTGGTGATTGGGGAATGTGTTGATAATTTTATATTTATTATATAATATTTAATAATATATTATTAATATAAATTTTAAATAATAATTTTAATAAAATTATTAAAAATATAATATTTTTTAATAACATAAATAAAAAATTATATTAATATAATTTTAAAATTAAAATAATTAATATTTATCAAATATTTTAATATAATATCTTTAAAGTTATAATCGCCAATCTTTTAAGTTACACTTTAATAAATAATTAATATTTATTAAATATCGCATAGCGCTTGCAGTTCGATAAGAAAAGTTGAACCATACCTTCAATGGGTAGGGAACCTCATGTTCTTGTGATACCGTTTCCAGCACAAGGTCATGCCAGGCCCTTGATGAAATTGTCAATGAAGATTGCTGAACAGGGAATCAAGGTCACAATTTTCAGCACAGAGCATATGAAGGGCAAAATCGTGGCTTCAATGCCTCAAGAAGCTAAAAAGTCTAGCCTGATGACGGTGGTCTCAGTTCCTGATGGACTGGAATTACAAGAAGCAGAACGAAAAGATATTGAAAACGTGACACAGAGCATGTTAGCAGTCATGCCAGGCTGCTTGAAGAATTTTATTGAGCAGGTTAAGGAGTCAAACGATTGTGAGCAAATCAGCTGTGTAATTACGGATGTTGCTGTTGGATGGGCATTAGAAATTGCCGAGCAGATGGGAATCGCGAGAGCTGCAGTCGTCACTTTTGCACCGGCATACGTGCCCCTGGTGCTTCATATCCCTAAACTTGTTGAGGCCGGAATTATAGATTCTACTGGTGAGCTCCAAAACTAATATGAAATGTGTTAACTTACACTGAACGCGTGCGCTACCTTTAGTTTGAAAATGATGATTCAAATTTGAATGGTTCACTTATTTCACCCGTCCACGATCAATATTGTGAGCTTAATTGGATTACTGAATTATTGGGATGCAGGAAATGCAACGAGTGATGAGCTGATCTTGCTGTCAGAGGATACTCTTCCCTGGAAAAAGAACGAGTACATATGGAGCTTTCCAAGTCAACCAGATGTACAGAAGCTGTACTTTGAAGCAACTTCTGCTGTTGCCCAGTCTCTCAAAATTTCAAACTGGATTCTCTGTAACTCCTTCTATGAACTCGACTCTCCGGCCTGCGATCTGGTTCCAAACATCTTAACCATCGGTCCATTACTAGGAAGTGATCATTCGGAGCATTCAGCCATAAACTTCTGGCCAGAGGACTCAATTTGCTTAAGCTGGCTGGACAAACAAGCAATAGGCTCAGTCATTTACGTTGCATTTGGCAGCACAGCGGTCTTAAGCCAGCAACAATTGGAAGAATTAGCCTTGGGCCTTGAATCATTACACCAGCCATTTTTTTGGGTTGTTCGACCAGATTTCATGAACAGATCGCACGCTAAACTCCCTGATGGATTTGTTGAGAGGGTTTCAGATCGTGGAAAATTTGTCGAATGGGCGCCTCAAGAAAAGATTTTAGGTCACCCTTCTGTTGCTTGTTTCTTGAGTCATTGCGGATGGAATTCAACTATTGAAGGTCTAAGCATGGGAGTTCCTTTTCTGTGCTGGCCTTATTTTGTAGACCAATATCAGAACAGAAATTACATTTGTGATGCTTGGAAAGTTGGTTCACAATTTTTCCCGGATGAAAATGGAATCATAACAAGACAAGAAATTTATAATCGGGTGAAAGCACTGCTGAATGATGACGGAATTAAAGCAAATGCATTGAAGATGAAGGAAATGGCAAGAAAGAGTCTAGGTGAAGGCGGATCTTCATTTAGAAAATTTGAAAGCTTTATTTCACAGCTCAAAGCAATAGGATGTTGATTCCCAGCTGTTTGCACAGAAGGGAACTAAATTTATCTGAAGATCGGTTGGTAAATTCGTTTTAATTTGGTTATGTTCCGTATTTCTGTTAATCTAATCTTCTTGTTTAACTATCGAGTCTCACCTCTTTAATGACAAAATGAAATCGAGATGTTTGCAAAATTGGTTTCTAAAACTTCCGGAAATATATAAAAATAAATAAATAAATAAATATTTCGGCAGGTCCACATGACTGCTGATTTTTCTTAACTTTTTTGCTAGGACAGCTGGTTTGTACATTATGTCCAGTGACGGGTACTGGTTTTTGTTTGAATGTGCTTGGAGCAAACTGGCAGTTAGGTTCTTCCAAACTCAATTCACATGGCCATATTGGCTCTGCTCGAAGATTTATTAATATATTTTTTTTATAGATGAAGGTACTATTTAATATCAGAGTTGTTATAATTTTTAAGTGCTAGTTATTATGAAAAAAATATAAATTAATAATAGATAATAAATATAAATTTTATATAATAACTTTGATGATGATAAATGATAATAATAAAACATATTATAAAAAAAACAAGAATCATAAGAAATGACTAAGAAAAGGCTATAAAACTTAATGGAATAATCAGTGTTTATTGCATTTTCAATGGGAGCATACTAAGATCAAAGTCACAATCATAAGACACAGTTATTTATCTATTAATTTTATATGAAGTTTAAAATGAAGAATTACGTGTTTCAGCTGAAGCAATGTGTTTTTTCTTAAATATTTATTGCTCTCTTATTTTTCTTCTTGGGTTTTAGAGTTTAATAAAGATAATTTTTTTTACTATTCTCTTATAATCTGTACATCTGATAATGTTGTTGCTAAACTATGGTGTGTGACTTCTGTAATGACAAAATACAATTCCGATGTTTGGAAAATTGGTCTACAATTTTTCGTATAAATTTGTCCAAAAAATATATATATAAAAAGATATAAATATTTCGCCAGGCTATGCCTTTACTGAAAGCAATTTTGTCCGATTTTAATAACACTACAAGAAAAAAGAAGTTTTTTTTTTTTTTTAGGAGAAGAAAAAAGAAGTTTACGGTCAAAGAATCTTGTGCATTTTAAAATGATTAATTTTTTATCATTATTGGACGATTACGATTTTATTGTGTATTTGTTAGAAAGAGCAGATATATTCTTCCATTTTAAGTCAAGTGACAAGTGGTAGTCCTTCTTCAGTCTATTGGCACGGCCGCATTGGCTCTGCTTGACGGTGGATCCGATGTTGATGGCTGGCATTCTGATGATAAGCAAGAGTACAAAATGCATGTGAGAGATTGATGCTGAAGGATAAATACTTGATAATCTAATTATAAAAAGAAACAGCCATTAGCACTGAAACAAAAATCAATGTAGCATTCTTATAATTTGTGGAAACGACGTCATTGATAAGTAGAAGAAGTTGAAGTATAAACATTTAGGGATGGCAATGGGAGGAGAGGGGAGTGAATTGACATCTTCTTATTTTCTTTAATATTTTACTTAGATTTTTGTAGTCTCCTTTTTATTCCCATCAGAATTATTTAAGGGATCCTCATTCTTTTTCTAAATAATAACAAAAGACTCTCGAAGGTTTTCGATTCCTGAGTAACCTCAAAATAACTAGTACATTTTTAGTTTTCGAATTTAATGCATCTTAATAAAGTTTGGATGTTATATCTTTATCTTTACTTTAGTTTTTGTCTTATTAGATAAAAATATAAATACGAATTTTGGGCCATGTCCTTTGAATAAGACCAAATCAAATAGTAATTTATGACTATAACTAACTATCTAGACCCCACAGTTTTATAGTATATTTGTATAAATATTTTGATATTTGTTATTTATACTAATATTTAATATTTAATAATTTAAATTTTTTATTTATTCATTAGTAATTCTAAAAAATAAAATTAAAATTAAAATGGAGAGACGGGAACTAGTGAGGGGATGAGGATTCCAGCTCATCCTCATCCCTTAAAAAAAATGGTTTAAAAATCATCTTTGTACCTTCTCAGAATAAGAAATTAAATATAAATCATCTTTATATCCTCTTTGTTAGAATAAAGCATATCAAACAAGACAAACAAGCTCAGCATACATGATAAAGTGACTTGGTGACTCAGCTAGCACTTAAGAATACACAAGTGGAGACAAAGTGTAGTGTAGACAATGACCATGTGATTGCCAAATAAAATAATATAGCAAAGTGTAGTGGAGACATGATAAAGTGACTTAGTGACTTAGTGACTCAGCTAGCACTCAAGAATACACAAGTGGAGACAAAGTGTAGTGCAGACAAGGACCATGTGATTGAAAAATAAAATAATATAGCAAGCTTGTAAAATAACGTAAGCAATAGTATATATTCAAGTTAAAAGAAATGAAAATTGTGTGCATCCTCAGAATATTCTTTTGTCTCTTATTGTCCTATTATTTTCTATCCTTAAATGGGGATAGTCCCTAAGGGATCTCGTCTCTGTGGGAATTTCTATTATCCTTAAAAACATCTACAATGGGCAGACGACTGCATGTTTTGTTGATTCTATATCTAGCATACGACCATGGTGGGGCGATGATAAAATTGTCAACAAAGATTGATAAACATGGAATCAAGGTCACATTTGTTAACACAAAGCTTATACATAGAGGCCAAATTCATGGCTTCAATGCGAAAAAAAACTAAAGAATCTAGCATGATTAATTTCAAGTCCTAATGGATTCAGATCACATGATGAAGACTGAAACAAAGCATGTTAAGAGTCATGCCAGGCTGCTTAAAAACTTGATTGAGAAGCCTAACCAGTCAAACGACTGTGAGCATATGAGATGTGCAATAATTGATGTTATTGTCAGATGCCACTGGAAGTTGCTGAGCAAACGACGTCATTGATAAGTAGAAGAAGTTGAAGTATAAACATTTAAGGATGGCAATGGGAGGAGACGGGTGTGAACTGACATCCCATCAGAATTGTTTAAGGGATCATCATTCTCTCTCTAAATAATAACAAAAGATTCTCGAAGGTTTTCGATCCCTGAGTAACCTCTGAATAACTAGTACATTTTTAGTTTTTGAATTTAATGCATCTTAATAAAGTTTGGATGTTATATCTTTACCTTTTACTTTAGTTTTTGTCTTATTAGATAAAAGTATAAATACGAATTTTGGGCCATGTCCATTGAATAAGACCAAATCAGATTGTAATTTATGACTATAACTAGCTATCTAGACCCCAAAGTTTCATAGTATATTTGTATAAATATTTTGATATTTTTTATTTATACTAATATTTAATATTTAATAATTTATTATTTATTCATTAGTAATTCTAAAAAATAAAAATAAAATTAAAAATTTAAATGGAGAAACAGAAACTGGTGAGGGGATGAGGATTCCAGCTCATCCTCATCCCTTCACAAAAAAAATGGTTAAAAAATCATCTTTGTACCTTCTCAGAATAAGAAATTAAATATAAATCATCTTTATATCATCTTTGTTAGAATAAAGCATATCAAGCACGACAGACAAGCTCAACATACATGATAAAGTGACTTGGTGACTCAGCTAGCACTCAAGAATACAGAAGTGGAGACAAAGTGTAGTGTAGACAATGACCATGTGATTGCCAAATAAAATAATGTAGCAAAGTATAGTGGATGCATGATAAAGTGACTTAGTGACTCAGCTAGCACTCAAGAATACACAAGTGAAGACAAGGACCATGTGATTGCAAAATAAAATAATATAGCAAGCTTGTAAAATAACATAAACAATAGTATATATTCAAGTTAAAAGAAATGGAAATTGTGTACATTCTCAAAATATTCTTTTGTCTCTTATTGTCCTATTATTATCTATCCTTAAATGGGGATAGTCCCTAAGGGATCTCGTCTCTGTGGGAATTTCTATTATCCCTAAAAATATTTGCAATGGTCAGACGACTGCATGTTTTGTTGATTCTATATCTAGCATACGACCATGGTTGGCCGTTGATAAAATTGTCAACAGAGATTGCTAAACATGGAATCAAGGTCACATTTGTTAACACAAAGCTTATACATAGAGGCCAAATTCATGGTTTCAATACGAAAAAAAAACTGAAGAATCTTGCATGATTAATTTCAAGTCCTAATGGATTCAGATTGCATGATGAAGACTGAAACAAAGCATGTTAAGAGTCATGCCAGACTGCTTGAAAAACTTGATTGAGAAGCCTAACCAGTGAAGCGATTGTGAGCATATAAGATGTGCAATAATTGATGTTAGTGTCAGATGCCATTGGAAGTTGTTGAGCAAATGATACTTTCCAAGGTTCACGCTAAATTATTAGATGGATTTACTAAGTGGGTTTCAGGTCTTGGGAAAATTGTTCAATGGGCTTCTCAGGAAAAGGTTCTATTGAAAAGTCAAATAATGGTTTGCCAATTTCAAAAGGCAAAGTTGGTGGTATGTTTTTGTTGACAGTTGCGTGGAGAAAAATGTAGTGGTTATCTAAAAGCCAATTGATTTTTTCAAAATTGTTGATTTTGGTTGCCATTTTTCAAAGACTTTTGGGAATAAGGATTAAATGCATTCATGATCTTTGGTTATAAATACCAAGCCATTTGTTCATTTAAAAGTATCCCAACTGAGAGAGTTGATAGCAATTGCAAGTGAAGTAAGTTGAGAGAGTTGAGAGAGCTTCCACTTGAGTGTTTTAGAGATGATTAAATTGGGTATATTGGGATTGTGGGTTTTGAGAGATTTTTCTACTTTTGTAAATTCTTATTTGTTAGTAAAATTATATTCCAGTCTTGATCGTGGGCGTAGGCTTTACGTCGAACTACGTAAATTATTGTGTCATATTTTCTTTGCACTTGTTTATTACTACATTTATATTTCTCCAGAAATCATAATTACAAGAATATTAGTAATTGCTCAACCCGCGCTTCAGCAACAATTGGTATCAAAACTAGAGGTTCGTGCTTGGCATGCAATGCAAGAGGTTAGAAATCAGATTGTTTCTTGATGATGAAAATCACTTTTTTATGTTATGTGAATTTAATGAAACGACATTATTCACGAATACAATACTGTTCACGAATACGGTACTGTTCACGTATACGAGAACTGTTCGTTGATATTGTGGAGACAACCATTTATAATTGGGAGACAGTTTATTGTAAGTAGTGTGTATTTTTGTATGTGTAGGAAAGTTCTGTCAACAAGGCGATAAGAGCCTAAAGAGTTTGGGTTTTAAGTGGGACCGTTATGATCCCTCCATTCTCCTAGGAACTTTCCTGATACATTTATTCACGCGAAATTAACATCATAGAGGTTGTTTTTCAAGTGTAAATAGTTGTTGAAGGCACTAATCATTTGAGTTAAGAAGGATGGCAGAGGCGGTGACGTCGTCTTTATCAGCGAGGACTACTGTGACTAATGCAAAGTTTTTAAGTGGAGAAATTCGATCGTACTGATAATTTTGGTATATGACAATGTGAGGTGTTGAATGTCTTATGTCAGTAAGCTGGATGACAATGAGTGGATAAAGATTAATAGACAAGCATGTGGTATTATTCGCTTATATCTGGCTAAAGCTCAGAAGTACTCTATCATTAGGGAGAAATCAGCAAAGAAATTATGGGAGGCGCTGGAAGAAAAGCCTTGAAAATATGCTTTATATAAAGAAAAAAATTCTATCGATTCACGTATGCACCTAGCATGTCGATGAATGACCATATGAATTCATTCAACAAGATATTAACCGATTTGTTAAATTTAGATGAGAAATTTAAAATGAAGATAAGACATTGTTGCTGTTAAATTTCCTTTCTAATGAATATGATCATCTCACCACCATTTTACTTTATGGGAAGGCCAGTGTCGCATTGGACGTTGTATACAGTGCATTGTATAACTCTGAGACCAGAAAGAAAAATATAAAAGATCATAGAGATACAGTTGCAGAAGCATTGACAACGAGATTTCATTCACAAAACCGCAAATCTGGAAAAAGAAGCAATTCTAAAAGGAGGTCTGCCAAAGATGAATGTGCTTTTTGTCGCGAGAAAGGACATTGGAAAAAGAATTGTCCTTAGTTACAAAAGGGCAAGGCTACTTCTGATGCATGTATAGCAGAGCATGATGAAAAGTCACACTTTAATCTGTTTGGCATGACGTTGACATGTCACTCAGATGAGTGGATTTTAGATTCTGGTTGTACCTATCATATGTATCCTAATAAAGGCTGATTTTCTAACTTCAAGGAGCTGGACAATGGAGTTGTTTTTATGGGCAATGAAAATGCTTGTAAAACCATGAGAATAAGTTCAATTCAGTTGAAGAATCATGACGACTCAATCCAAGTCTTGACAGACGTTCGTTACATATCAAGTTTGAAGAAAAATCTCATCTCATTAGGAATCCTAGAATTTAAAGGGCATACATCACTTTGAGAAATGGATTTTTGAAAGTATTAGCCAGCGCACTGATGGTGATAAAAAGCACAAGAAGAAATAACTTGTATTATTTCCAAAAAAGTACAATTATTGTATTAGCATCAACAATTTCTAAAAGACATGTAGATTTATAAACTACTAAGTTGTGGCATATGCGTTTGGGATATACTGGTAAAAAAAAAATTACAGACTTTGGTGAAGCAAGACTTATTGAAAGGTGCAAATTCTTGCAAATTGGAATTTTGTGCTCTAGGCAAGCAGAAAAAGATAAAGTTTGGTTCAGCAATTCACAATACAAAAGGAATTCTGGATATGTTCATAGTGATGTGGGGGGACTTACCAAAATAACTTATTTAAGAGGTATGAATTATTTTGTTACTTTTGTTGATGAAGAACAAGAATGAAGCCTTGAGCACATTTTAAAATAGAAAAAAATGGTCGAGACTCAAACTGGTTGAAAAGTCAAATGATTTCACTTAAATAATGGTGGTGAGCATAAGAATGATCTATTTCTACAAATATGCCAAGATAAAGGCATTATGCGACACTTCATTGTTCGCGATACACCACAACAGAATAAGGTTGCAGAACGCATGAACCAAACTATACTGAAGAAAGTTCGGTGTACATTGTCCAATGCTAGATTGGGCAAAGAATTTTGGGCTGAAACAATTGTATATGCGTGTCATTTGATCAATCTCTAGCCATCAAGTGCAATTGAAAGAAAAACACCCATGGAAATGTGGATTGGTAATCATGCTACTGATTATGATTCTTTACATATTTTTTGTTTCACTGCTTATTATCATGTAAAGGAATCTAAGTTAGACCCAATAGAAAAAAAAACATTGTTTATGGGTATAACTTGTGAAGTAAAAGAATATCGTCTCTGGTGTCTTGTTACAAAAAAAAAATTATGTTCAATAGAGATGTGACTTTTGATAAATCAACCATGTTAAAACAAAAGGATTCTTAAGAGGATGACAAAACCAGTAGAACTTTGCATCAGATGAAGTTTGAAAAGGTTAAAAATGATCCCGCTGACATTGATGAGATAAATAATGATTCTCCATCGACTGAAGATGAGGCTTTGACCTAAGAATCTTTACAACAACAAGATTCAATTGCATATAGAAGGCCACGAAGGGAGATTTGCAAACCTGCTGGCTTTGTTGATAACATCAATTCTAGATGATGCTATTTCTTCCACATACAAAGAAGTAATAAGTAGCCCTGAAAGTGTATAATGGAAGCTAACAATGGATAAAGAAATGCAACGTCTTCATAAAAATAGAACTTAGGAGTTGGTTACACTGCCTAAGGAAAAGAAGGCAATTGGGTACAAATGGGTATATGCAAAGAATGAATGATTTCATCGTAAAAATGAAATTCGATACAATGTTAGATTAGTAGTGAATGGTTACGCTCAGAATGAAGGAATATACTACAATGAGGTATTTTCTCCAGTTGTGAAACACTTGTCTATTCAAATTTTGCTAGCCATGGTTGTATAATTTGATTTTGAACTAGTGCAACTTGATGTAAAAACTACATTTTTACATGGTGATTTGGAAGAGGAAATTTACATGACTCAACCAAATGGGTTCAAGATTACTGGAAAAGAAAATTGGGATTGTAAATTGACAAATTTGCTTTATAGATTGAAACAATCTCTGAGGTAGTGGTACAAGTGATTTGATCGGTTTATGAAATAGCAAGGGCACACAAGAAATAAATTTGATCATTGTATGTATTTTCGCAATTTACAAAAGGGATCCTTCGTATATTTGCTATTGTATGTCAATAATATGCTAATAGCATCCAAGAGCAAAGATGAGAGTGAGAAGTTGAAGACTCAACTCAATTAAGAATTTGAGATGAATGATTTGGGTGAAGATAAGAAGATTAATTGCATGGAAATATGCAGAGATAGAGATCATGGTAAAGTCAGCTTGTCTTAAGAACAATATTTGAAAAATGTACTACAACAGTTTGGCATGACAGAGCAGACAAAAGTTGTGAGTACCTTGTTGGCTTCTCATTTTAAGCTTTCTGCACAAGTATCTCTTTCAACAGATATGGAAAAAGAATACATGTTACGAGTTTCATACTCAAATACAGTGGATAGCTTGATGTATGCAATGGTATGTGTAAGGTCTGACATTTCACATGTAGTTGGTATAGTGAGCATGTATATGCATAATCCTAGTAAAGGATATTGGCAAGCTGTGAAATGGATTTTACGATACATTCAGAAGACTGTGGATGTTGGTTTACTATTTGAGCGAGATGATACACTTGGTCAAAGTGTGATCGGGTACATCGATTCTGATTATGCTGGTGATTTGGACAAACGACAATCAACACCGGATATGTATTTACTTTTGGTAAACGGCAAATAAGTTGGAAGTCTACACTACAATATACAATTGCACTGTCGACCACATAGGCTAAGTACATGGCAATTACAGAAGCTATTAAAGAATGTATTTAGTTACAAGGCTTGCTTGAAAACTTGAGATTGGTACAGGAGCACATTAATGTGTATTGCGACAGTCAAAGTGTTATTCACTTAATAAAGAATCAAGTCTGTCATGCATGTACGAAGCATATCGATGTACGATTTCACTTCGTAAGGGAAATTATTGATGAAGGGAAGATTCTTCTGCAGAAAATCAAGACTACAGAGAATCCCACGAATATGTTGACCAAGGTTGTGACGGTGATCAAGTTTGAGCATTGTCTAAACTCGGTCAATATTCTACACGTTTGAAAGCAGTCGAAGAAGGTAGAGATTTAGATTTACTAAATCTTCGTCGAGGTGGAAAATTGTTAAAATGTTAAATAATTGTTTGCCAATTTCAAAAGGCAAAGTTGGTTGCATGTTTTTGTTAACAATTGCATGGAGAAAAATGTGGTGGTTTTCTGGAAGCCAATTGATTTTTTCAAAATTGTTGATTTTGGTTGCCATTTTTCAAAGACTTTTGGGAACAAGGATTAAATGCATGCATGATCAGATGATCTTTGGCTATAAATCCCAATTGAAAGAGTTGAGAGCAATTGAAAGTGAAGTAATTTGAGAGAGTTAAGAGAGCTTCCACTTGAGTGTTCTAGAGAGGATTAAATTGGGTATATTGGGGTTGTGGGTTTTGATAGATTTTCCTACTTTTGTAAATTCTCATTTGTTAGTAAAATTATATTTTAGTTTTAGTCGTGGACGTAAGTTTTATGTCGAATCACGTAAATTATTGTGTCATATTTTTTTTGCAATTGTTTATTACCGCACTTATATTTCTTTAAAAATTATAATTACTATAATATTAGTAATTACTCAACCCGCGCTTCCGTAATAATTTCAAGGTCACCCTTCTGCTGATTATTCCTTAAGTAATCGTGGATGGAATTCAACTATGAAAAGTCTTAGGACAACGGAGTTCCCTTAGCTTTTTGTGCCGGCCGTACTTTGCAGATCAATATCAAAATAGAAATTATATTTGTGACGTTTTGGAAAATCGGTTGACAACTTTGTCCCCAACAAAAAGGGATTATAACAAGACAAGAAATTCAAAGAATCAGTGATGATGGTATTAAAGCTAACTCATTGACACGGAAGGACATGGCTAGGGAGAGTATTGCTGAGGTGGGTCTTCACGGTGAAATTTTGAAAGTTTATTTCACAAATAAAAGGGTTAGGGTGTTAAATTTCCAGCTTTTATCCTAATACAAACAAAAATTCGAAAGTATACTGCACCCTTTCCTTTACATTTTTTTAATGTATATTTTCGTATTTATGGTACATTGAAAAGTAGATATGCTGAGAATTCTTGTATATATTACTAATGTTAAAGAAGTTCGAGTGGATTTTAAAACATAAGAGAGGAATAGTAGTATTTTTTACTATACAATAGAAGAATTTTGGTAATTAAGTTAGAAAAATTCAATATAATTGGCAATTTATGCAACAAGTAACGACTGCTTATAGGTCTGCTAAAACCAAAAAAAGAAAAAAAAAAATTTTTCACAATGAGTTAATCTTTTTTTTTTTTTTACAAATCTCTTTTAATTAAATTTTTATTTTGAGCCATACAATTAATTGGCTGTATTTCGCTTTTTATTCTGAGACATACGGTTAATTGGCAGTATTTGACCACTCTTGTAGCACTAAACTACTAATCTAGCCCACGTATTCGATAACCGCCAATTGAAGTATTAATTCATAATAATATGTTCTCACGATAGTATACTTAAAATTTATTTTAATTTTATAGATCCATAATTTTAGCTGTTGTATTCTCAAAATCGCTGCAATTCCAAACATGTCCTTTAATTAACAGACGACCCAAAAAAAATTAAACAAATGAGTGAATTTATTTCGACTTGCTGGGCAAGTACAATACAAGTAAAAGTGGAGAATGAAAAAGAATATAATAACAATAGAATAAAAAAAAAAAAAATCAAGTGCAATGAAGAGCACTAGAAACAGCCTTTGAATTCGTTTCCTCTTTTAACTCTTCCTAACACCCATTTTTCTCCCTGCAATAAATAAATATTAGGACAGAACAGTAATAAAAGAAGATAATTTGAAACAAAAAAATATATATCCATGTATACAAAAATAATTCCCTTAGGTTTGATTTACATTGAAAGTAAGCTTGGTAGATAAATTATGCTTCAAAAAATAAAACTCTAAAAAATGTTTTCCTTCTCATTTGTGTCCTTATATGGGCGTGGTACTCAGGAACTACAGTCCCTGGGTGCAATTTTGGCGTCGTGGAATCGAATTGTCGTATCACATCAACGGGAGAATGCTCTATGGAATGGCCTATGGAGTAGTAGTGTGTAACGCAAAGATAGGAGAAGCTGGATTATTATGAATCTGTGACTGACCTTTTCCTTGGGATTTTGGCCGGTGTAAAATTCCAGTGGCAGTCGAAACAGCTCCATTTTCCAATGTGTTCTTCTTGGCTCAGAAGGGTTTCCGGAGAAGTATGTCAGATTTCTTTTCAAGGCAAATACCTGTCCGTTGATGTTGAACATCGGTCTCTCTTCTCCAATTAGCTTCCAAAATCCTGTGCCATCCCCAACGAATCGAGTTGTTTCTTTTCCACTGCGGTGGAAGCTATTCTCTTCTTCGGGGATGAAAAAATACCACTCCTTATTCTCACCGGACGAGGATGGCGCTGTTATATCTACAGATATTCAAAAAACACATATGTTAAACGTGACATATTCATTTCAGAATTAATATTTTCTTTTGAAAAAAAAAAAACCACCCCTAATAATAAAATCAACCAACGAGCTGTCATAGGAAAATCGGCGGTTTAATTTTTACCTTGCAATGTTGGTAAGAGGCCTCCTAATGGGGCAAGACTCATTCACTGTAACAAATACTAACAATATATTGGTGTTACTGCTTTTGAGGGGTAAAATTCATTACGTCTCGCAACGTCTTCTTTTTTGTTTGAATGAGTTTTTCTCACATAATTGGGATAATGCAATAACGTCTTCTTATTTTATTTTTTTTTCCTTAAATATATAAAGTCCATTCTTTAAGGAGGTTATAAAGATAAATGATAAAAATTAAAAAAAAAAAAGAGAGTAAGAGACGACGTCGTTCTTATAGTCAAGATCGACAAAAATTCAACTAGCGTACATTGCTGGCTGGAAGAAATAACACTGTTAATAGACTGCATGGAATAGCCAACGGTAAAAAGATGACGGTCGCCACAAGAAGGACAGAAGGTGATGAGGGATATGACAGTCTACATAAGACTAATAAAATTATTGCATCTACGGTAAAAAGGCTGTCGAAACTAATTGAGTATAAAACTTGTTTTTACTTTCCAAACCATTATTTTTCTGAATCACTGTATATATAACCAGCTGCCCTGTATTTTGACTCCAATTGAGAATGAGACCTTCCCGTTTAGTGAAATATTGGATACAGTACTAACAATCGCGTAAATCAACTAACATGGAGTTGTTCTAACTTAATTAAGGTTCTTGGTTCAAGACTTGAGAATGCAATTGTATTAAATATTTGTTGGGAGAGCTTTGCCGCTCTAGTAGTTCTACCTGACTCAAATTTAGATTAGTAGGGACCCAATGTAGTCTTCGGATATCAAATGATTTAATACACCGAAAAAACAAATATTGGATACAGTGAGAAAATTTTAAGCGATTAAAAACATTCCTATGTTTGAGGGGGCTCCATCAATCATACACAAGGAACTTTCCTTTTAGCCATGGGCTTTCTCCTACGTTAGAGTTTCTTTCTGTTTCCTTTTAGCTCAAGAAACCTAATTTGATTTTTAACCCAACAGCCTATTATCATTGACTTCAGCTCAGGAAACCTACTACAAATATGGATGGATATTATCAAGAGACAAATTCCTGACAACAGGAGCTATCCTATCTGAAAGTCTAAATAATATCTCGCCTCTTCAATAGAGAATGTCGACAACAGGAGCACCTAAGGCAAAATATGGACAAATCCCTGACTAGAGGAGCTATCCTATCGGGAAGTCTGAAAGTCTAAATAATAAGAACTCGCCTCTTAAATAGAGAATGTTGACATAACTTAATATATAATCAAAATAGATATTTTAGTACCTACACAATAGCTGGATGAAATTAAGGAGAAGAAAGGAGAAAAAGGGTAAAAGAATTTTGAAAATGATCAATCAAATTATAGTGATCTTACATTCAACCTCAAATGATCAGGAGAAAAAGAAGTCGATCGAGCTTAGCAATATATATACATATATAACTAAGAAGGTTAATTTGTGTTATATTCTTCTAACCTGGGGATTTTTTCGCCATATTCTTTTTCATCATTGTACTCCCTTTATGCCTCATCTGTGAATGCCGAGGCAGGCAAGAGTGTCAGAGGGTGTGTTCAAATGTCTAATACAAATATATATAGATCATGATCAATTTGATGCAATAATTAATTAATGCATCTAAATTAATCATCATCATTTATGTAAAATGCAATAATCAAATAACACTGAGCAAAAAAAAAATCAACTAATTAATACCATTAACAATAATACCCACCTGAACATTTAGGATGCTTAAGATAAAGGTCCCTAGCAGTAATTTCTTTAACCGCCTGTGCTGGAAGAGCCCTATTACATGCCTTGTTTATCAAATAATGAAACACCAATTCTTCGTCTGTGGGCATAAATCTGTACCCAACCGGTAGGTCCATTATGTGATGATCACGAAGAAGAAGAAGAAGAAGAAGAAGAAGAAGAAAGAAGTAGATCTTTCGATTAATGCTGACAAATTTTTAACTTCACTGGCAAGTGCCCTTTATAGTGTGCGACCAAACTCGACGTAAAAAAATAAAATTTTTATTAAAGATGTGTACCAGCTAAAGATTAGAATCCTAAAACAACTTTGACACAATGAAAATCAAAAACTAAAAATTAATTAACTCGATAAGACTTTTTCATCATTTGGGATTTTGTTACGTTTGTCTCTCAAAGGAACGTGACATGTGTACCCTCCTTTTTATGTAATTACATGCATGAGCTAGCTCTGTCGTCTTGGAATGAAATCGTCATGTGTGTAAGGCTTACGGGTGCAAGGCATCAGGACCGTCGGATTTGTTGACTTAGGATTGTTTTGAATTACATTAAGGCACGTGGAAGCCGTGCATTAGTTTAAATTTTATACACGATTACAAAGATTGTACAATGCATACACCGCGTGTTATTTTGAGTGTGATGAAAAAGTCAGACGTATACAAAAGGAAAATACGTATATTTCGGTCAAAGTTTTCAATATTATGATCCTTTCATCACAAGAAATTCACAAACGAAAATTAAGCAACGATCATTAGCGTTTTTTTGTTTTTTGTTTTTTTTTTTGTAATTTTACCTTCATCGCTTATTGATAGAACTCGTTTTTAAATTATAAAATTACATTCATTATTGAAGCTCCGGCATACTTGTCTTTGCATGTACGACGTACATATACCACGTGAGATTATATTAACTGCCATTGGAAACTACAATAGACATCCAATAGCTTAAAACACTCGAGGAAATCATGTAAAACCCCCCATATTGTTTCAAGAAGCATATCATTTAAAAACAGGGTGGGGCTATTTTCTTTTTTTTTTTAGAATTATATGAGATTATTACTCAAAATACAACTTATATTATATGAGATTACAAATTATATTTATAATAAGATATTTACTAGGACTAGTACTAGTTTACATTAAATCTTATATAGAAATGCCCAGATTTAATCAACTCCACTAATATTTCAAAAGGGAGAAGACTACTATTTTCACTCAAATTTAAAGAAGAAATTAAACTTTCACAATATTTTTGTGGGGGTTTGAACCACTACCCTCACAATTTTGAGGGAGTGGTAGGTTCAGGGTGAGACTACTTAAACTCTAGAAAATAACACCCATTTACGTACTACACTCATTAATTAAATTTAACAATTAACTTTTACCATATACATATATTAAAATTGCAAACACAATGCTTTCTCTTTGTTTCTTCATAGTTCATACATTCAATTAATATTAGTTTCTATTAATCGTTCCACAATAGTTCTCTTCATTGTATAATAATTCTCCTTCCTACTTGCAAATTATATATAGTGTTTCATATCATGAACAACAAATAAGAATTATTATTTTTAGAATCGAAACAACAAGTATAAGTAATGTTGAAATAGTAAATTATGAATTTTTTGAGTAATAATGATTTTTAGACCTTTACCAAACAGTAATATTTGATAATTAAATTATAGATATCTCTCTCAATAATGTGAAAGAAAATGGCAGAATTTCATTGAGTTTAGAAAAAATTTGGTTACTATGATTTCATCAACATCATAAAAGTGTCGAACTTCCAAGTTGTGACTTCTTTGACGAGAGTAATTTGATTAAGTTTTAAGGATTAAGGGTGCGTTTGAGATTGAGGTTGGACAGCTGTAGCTTAAAAGCTACAGCACTAAAGTGTTTGGTAAACACTAGCTGCTGTAGCTTTTAAGCAATATTGATATAATTTTTCACTTGTATAATATAAAATTTATTATATCTTTAATAATTTTGATAAAATTATTATTTAAAATTTATATTTACTATATATTATTAACTTTTATTTCATAATTACAGCTTTTTTTTCACAGCAGCTGTAGCTTAAAAGCTACAGCACCTCAATCCCAAACACACCCTAACATTATTTTGAAAAAATCTGAATTATTATTTTGGGTGCGGTAATGTGTTGATATTGAGAATAAAATTTCACCGGTGTACTAGATATATGGGTGTCTAGTGTATGTATTTTTCCTAATCCTAAATTGTTGACATTGTAATGTAGTTATATTTGTAATATAAATTCTATAGAAACATAAATATTCAAAAAGTAACTTTTAGAGTACAAAAGTAGTTTCACCCGAAAAATTAATGTATTTATTTTTTTTATTTAAATAGATGTTAAGTTGTTTGTATTATGGCCATAAAATAATAATTTTATATGTGTATTGTCTCTTTCGTATTCCATTTTCTCCTTTATATAGTAAAATCCTGCATCCACCGAAATGGAGAAATTTTGAAATTGAGAGTAAATTACTATAAATATTTCCCATGTTGCTTTTATTTGTTCCTTCAGTTTACTAATTGATCTATAGTAAAGGGATAGAGTTTTAAAATTTTAATCCATAAAACCTTTATATTGAATTATCCTCTAAACTTAACCATAAAAAATGTATTAATTGCCAACACTTGAATCAGCACTTAAATGAGTTTATAAAATATATTTAATATTACGAAAGAAACAGATAGTCAGAATTGGTGTGCACGTAAGCTGAATTTAGGAGTAGGGTTCATCGATTATAACCATCTAGTTATTGTTGAGGATATTTACTCATACAAATTGAAAAAAAAAAAAAGTACTCGTTGGTGGCCGAAATATATAAAGACTAGGGTTTAATTTTTAGGATTCAAAATGCATATTTATAGTAGTAACTAGGGTTATGATTCACGTTATTACGCTATCCGTTAGTAATCACTTAATAGTACTACGATTTTGATGGGAATCAATTTATTTGTTTGAGAACAAGAATAAATCAATTTCTTTGTTAATTTAAAGGCCATTATTAATGAAATTGCATTGCTGCAAATAAAATGACTGTCGTGATATATTAGCTACCAACTTGAATGCCAGTACAATCAAGATTCGATTAGATTATTTGTATTCATGTATAAGATTAGATTATTTTCTAATCTTCCGATGATAGGTATAATTTCTTGCATGCTATCCCTCTGATGTGGTTACATAATTTAGATAACCAAAATGGATAACACAATCCCATACATATATACTCTTTTTTTTTTAATGAGACTTTTACAATCATATAATTACTGAGGCCAGTTTACATTACCTTTTTTTAGAACACCACATTTTAACCCTTTCAAATATTTAAGAGACGTCAAACTCCACTTTTACGAGAAAGATTACCTTCAATCAAGTTTTGATAAATGAAATTTAAATTAAACCCTTACAATACATTTGTGGGGGCTCGAACCACTTCCCTCACACTCGTGAGGAAGTGGCTCTAGCCACTGGGCCAAACCCCAGTGGATTCCATACATATATACTTGTTAAAACAATTTTAATTCATTTTGTTATATATATATAGCATTCATTTTTAAATATTAAGAAGACACCACCAACATAAAAAATGAGAATAACTGTTCACAACTATTGTACTATTGTTTCCATCTTGGTGGGTGTCTTCTTGGTGTTCAAATATAATTTGTCTTTTCAAATCAATAGTTGAATTAGTATTGTGGTGTCATCTAATTAAAATAATAAAATCTCTTGTGCTGAAAATGATTATTCGAACTTCGCTCAAAGGTTTTGCATTGTCCTTAAGTATATAGTAACAACAACAAGTTGATGAGTTATTTAGAATATTATAAATTAATTATTGTTTATATATTATTGTATTTTTTTTTAAAAAAAAGTATAAAGTTATTCTTTGCATTAACCAATTTTTTTTTATAATTTCCTTACTAGTATTCCTAATGCAAAATTTATTCATCAAAATATATCCTCCTCAATAGATGATACATGACATTTACTCTCTCTAATCTTTCTTAATTAATTATGACCTTAATACACTTTGTTTTTAGTTTTTTTTTAAATCGATTGTTTCTTTATATATATATATATATTGGTTTATATTTCTTTTTGTCAATTTTTTTCTAAATTTTTATTTTCAGCTAATTATACTTTTATTTAAGCAGGGATTATTAACTTACAGTTTTTTACTCTAGATATTTGGTTAAATATCTAAATTAAGGAGTCTTGTTAACTTACATCATCTGTAACTTTCATAAAATTATTATTATTATTATTATTTTACATGACTCAGTTGTTGGATGTCAAACAATTGAGAAGTTATGGGAGACTAATTTAGTATCAATTGTATGTTACAAATATGTAACTCACTAGCTGCTTCAAAGTAATTAACAACTATCTCATGATCCAAAAAAATTATCATGGTGTTTCCTAATAAAAAATTTCACATAATTTTGAAAGATGACTGAGAACAATAATTGATTACTTAGTTTGGATACTTACTGATGTCATCAATCATTTTATGTTATGTGTATGAGATTTAATTAATTTAATTAATCATTATTAACTTATTATTTTTACAACCAACTCAATGGATGACACATAAAATGCTATATCAATGAGTATTCTAATTCAGTAATCTAAAGTAAATAAGCATAGCATTACTCATAACAGTGTCCATTAGAGACTTCGAACAAACTAAATACTAATTAAAAATGAATGTGATGGCCAAACATTGTATGAATATACCTTCGCTTATTTGGGTGGGGGTATTGCCTCCCCATTATTTTTGTAAACCCCCACATTCATAAGATAATTATAATAAATTCTTATTATTTTACAAAATGGCAAATTAATAATTAGTTTAAACAATTAATTAATTATGTTATTCTTATATATTTTTTTTCTTAATGACTTAGGTCTTTGACAATCTTTGACCATTTAAGGTTGTTTCGATATAAATTTAATTTGATTATTTTACCATTATAATATAAAATGATAAAATTTTCCCCAAGAAACATGTATTATTGTAACTAAATTTTATACATTTAATTTTATGTTTTATAATATAATATATTTTATTTAAAATTTAATAATTTTCAATACCCCAAATGTCAGAAGTACATTGTTAGTTCAGTCAAATATTAATAATCATACTAACAAAGTGTATTACTTATAAATCATTTATAAATAATAAATTTTGTATAAAAAAATTAAAGTTAAAGTAAATTTTAAGTATTTTGGTAATATTATCTTATAAGGGTAAAATATATATGATTATTTTATTCAAGAAATTGTAGTATTCAAATATAATAAAAAATAGTCACAAAATAAATCAATAAATGAAAATGGATTTAATTGAATTTGTTTCCAAATTCCTCTTTATTTGAAAGTTTCAAAAATGATATGAACTTATAATAATTTTGTAAAAGTGAAGTAAGTTTACAAAATTTGTGGAGTGAAAATATCACCACCCCATAGCATTGTATGTGGGATTTTTCTAAAATTTAAATTAGACTAATAGTTCGAACAATCAATCAATTAAGTCCTTTGTAACTTTCATTTTTGCTAAATAAGGATTTTTTATTGTTAAGATTGCTTAACCACTTAATTATGTATAAGATTAATTTGATTATTTTATCTTTGTAAGGCTCAAAAACTAGAATCTCTGGCTAACTTAATTTATTCAAAGTCTTTTCCTCTATCTCATTTATGCTTGATTATGTATTCTTTCTATAATTCATTTGTTCCATATTATATCTTAAAGTTATATGATAATGGTGGAAAAAAAATAAATATCATATAATATAAAGGATAAAGAATGAGTGGTCCACTTACCTTGCATTAGTTGTATTTTTTAACTTTTTTATCAGACCTCGCACATTTTTCATTACACATTTAAGTTAAAACATAAGTTTATCCAAACAAGTTTATTATTTATATTGTTTCTTAACCTTGAGATTGGATTTAGATGAATAAACCATTATATTTTAATATTTATTGCAATTCTAAAAGAATTGTTAGCAAATGTTAAAAAAGAAAGGACACAGGGTGTCCTTTCAAAAATAATCCGAGGATATTTCTGTAGTTTAGTGACACAGTGAACTTAAAACCCTAGTGTCAATCCCTTCACATTCTCGAACATTTACCCTAAACACAGTCACATAGCACATACCGCAGCTGCTCCGCCGCTGAAGCACAGACTCAGAGAGAGAGAGAGAGAATGGAGCCTGCAAAAAACGTGAAGGACGTCTCTCCCCACGAGTTCGTCAAGGCCTACGCCGCCCATCTCAAGCGCTCCGGCAAGGTATCCTATCTATCTCTTTTCCTATTTAATTTTATTATTATTATTGTTATTATTATTATTATTTATCATTGTTTTTATTTTGAGCAGATTGAGCTTCCTACTTGGAACGACATCGTCAAGACTGGAACGTTGAAGGAGCTAGCCCCTTATGACCCCGATTGGTACTATATCAGGGCTGGTGTGTGTGTAAACTCTTTTTTTTTTTCCTTCGTTTTTGTTTCGAGTTACATTTATGTACTTGATGGGTATTTGTGTAATTAAATCATATTTTGCAACGTAGCTTCAATGGCGAGGAAGATCTACTTGAGGGGTGGTCTTGGTGTTGGTTCCTTCCGTAGAATCTATGGAGGGGGGAAGAGGAACGGTAGCCGCCCACCTCATTTCAGCAAGAGCAGTGGCTCTGTTGCTCGTCACATACTTCACCAATTGCAGGACACGAACATCATCGAGCTTGACTCCAAGGGGTGAGCTTTTGTTGCTTACTAGTTTTTCATTTCAATTGATTTTTTTTTTTCCTTCGTTTTTGTTTCGAGTTACATTTATGTACTTGATGGGTATTTGTGTAATTAAATCATATTTTGCAACGTAGCTTCAATGGCGAGGAAGATCTACTTGAGGGGTGGTCTTGGTGTTGGTTCCTTCCGTAGAATCTATGGAGGGGGGAAGAGGAACGGTAGCCGCCCACCTCATTTCAGCAAGAGCAGTGGCTCTGTTGCTCGTCACATACTTCACCAATTGCAGGACACGAACATCATCGAGCTTGACTCCAAGGGGTGAGCTTTTGTTGCTTACTAGTTTTTCATTTCAATTGAACATAGGGCTGCTGGTTCTTGCTTTTGGCACTTGAAGCAATTGATTAATACCAACGTTTCTAATTCTTTAAATATCATACTACCAATATAGCATGAAGTTTTGATGTGCATGACTGGAATTTTTTTCCTTATCACTAGGCTAGAATTAAACCTTAAGGATCAGTTTGGAGCTCCATACTAGACGGGATTGGATTAAATTTAGGATGATAGTATGTTTAATGTACGACAATGCGTGGAAACTCACTGCTACCAATGTTCGTTTTAGCTTTGGCCAATCTTTACAAAGGTAGTGGTGGTGTTCCTTCCACTCATTGTTGTTTGCTGGCAGGGTTTTCTGACTTATGAAAACTCAAATCTTCATTTTCCTGTGAATAGGTCAATCATTGGTGTTAGTTGAACGGTTGCATAAATTGGATTGTGAGAATTCCAATGGAATGGACATTAACTTCACCACACAATGATGAACAGCAGTTGACGACAGTTGATGGTGGTTAACATTTTATGAGCAGATATTGTATTGACCTCATCATTAAACCCCACTTGAACCCCACCCGGGCTAATTTTTTTAAAATTTATTTTGGCCTAAGTGGGATTTAGTGGTGGAGTGAGTATAGTTATAATTACTCTTCTTTGAGTGTTGGTGCCTGGTATGCATTAAAATTTATTGTTCTACTCTGGCTAATAAAAATTAATATGGGACAAAGCAACCTTGTGAAGGAGAGTGGTGATTGATAACTTATTGTTTTTTGAAGCAAAGTCAATATAGAGCTCATACAAAGCAACCTGTGAGGAGGTCATGACTTTAGTTTAGGCAAAAGCATGTATTATCTTTTAAATTTGATATAGTGCAGTGCATTTCATTTCTGCTAGAAGTAAACCTTTAGGTGCCTGTAGATTGCCCTCTTCTGGAAAATTTCCATTGCTTAAAATATTATTAATATTTTTTTTATCTTATGGAAGGTGGTATTATCTATGGTTAACTAATAAAAAGTAGATACTCACCGGCCACCACTCTTAATCATTGCCAACTACCATTACCTGTTGCAGTCAACTGGTTTTTTTGTTGAAGTCATTTGTGATAATGTCCAAGTTTATGCAATTGTCTAAATATTGACCGATGATAAAGTTCTTGTTCCCTCGAACAATGGGTTTGAAGTTTAGTTTGTTTACTTTATTGATGTTCACTAAGATTTTGCTTCGTAATATAGAATATTTGGATGGAGAATTGCATCCTTTTTTGGATGCTTTTTTCCAACTTCCTTTTTGTTTTTTCTCTTAAACACATGGAAGAGAGAAAAACTTAGGTGGGATAGTGTGACCGCGTCAATCATAATGGAAAAACTAGGTTGGTCGATCCTACTATGCCTACACGATGACGTGGTGGGGCTGTCTCATCTAAGTTTTTCTCTTTAGAAGGATCATTACTATTTTGTTTTCTACCTCTTTCCTTCGAGTGAAACTTAGGTTGGCTGGACTTATTGCCTCAATATGTCGAGGTGGTGGGATAGTCTAACTATCATTTTGTAAGTGTGGGGAATTGAGTCCCACACTTGCATTAATTGAGTAGTGGCCTCGTTGTGTTTGACCTGCCGCACCACCTTGGCATGCTGAGGTGGTGAGCCTAGCCCACCTGAGTTTCTCTTCTCACCTTTTCACCTCTAATTTTGAGCCCTTCCATAATGCCTGCTAATTTCAATTTGAAATCTATTTTGGGGAAAGCACTTCAGATGTCATAGATAAAATGAACTTCTAAAATGTTCACATGATTAGGAGGTAGCTCATGCTCATGCTCATTCTCTTGTTGGTAATGATTGGAATCATTCGAAAGTTACATTGGTTCCAAAACCTCATTTGCTTTTTCAAGTTCCATTGATAATTGCATTGACTTTAATATTCAGCAAGCATTTGTATGATATGTTGGCAACCAATAATATTTGGCTACTTGGTAAATTCTATTATTAACAGTGGAAGGAGAATCACATCCAGTGGGCAGCGGGATCTTGATCAAGTTGCTGGACGGATTGCAGTTGTTGCCCCTTGAGGGATTAGCTCAAGCTTTCAAAAGGATTGATGTTATTGAGTTAGTTGTTTGAATGGGAGTAGTAGATAGAAAGCATCGTTAGTTGATTTTCAGTTCTCTGTTAGTAACCTAAGATGAATTGATAATGAATATTCTTTTTCATATTTAACATGCCCCCTCATTGCTTTCTCATTTAATTTTGTGCGTCACTTTAACAGAGTTTCCTTTGAAAAAAGAAAAAAAGGGCTTAGAACTTTTTTTTTTTTAAATGTCGATGTTCGAATTTTCAAATAAAATTTCTTGTCCCATCATCAAGTGAATGAATAAGGTTTTTTTTTTTTTGACGGGGGCTGGGGATTCTTTCGGGACTGAGTGAATAAGTAGTTAATTCACTTTGACCTGTTATTTTTCGTGTTCGAGGATCCGACTTGTCTTTATATATACTGACAAGTGAAGATCCAACTGTATTTTCTGACTATCATCTCGTGGGTCAAAGATTGTCGGCCGTAGTGTAAGAGGATGCCAATGTTATAGGGTAGTCAATTTTTTAATTAATTGTATCAAAAATCTTAAGTGCGGTATTATTTATTAGATTGAGAGAAATTATTTGAACGTTATTTTTTTTCATATGTATATTTAATCACTATAAAATTTTAATATTTTTATTATTTTTATTTTTAAGTTTGTATTAATTAATCATTTTAACACTTAAAATTAATCATTTTATTCTTAAAACGAATTAAAATATTATTTTATTTTATAAAATTTTAAAAAATAAAAAATAAAAAAT